>CABHPR010155129.1:0-17884 GCA_902168415.1 Peromyscus melanophrys
CCCCCCCAATACACTCTCTCTGTATCTGTATATGTGTATGCTTGTCTGTCTGTGCGTCTTCATGCATATTCACGTGTGTACGTACCCGTACATGTAGACCTGTGTGTATGGGTGGCTATATGTTTTCAGGTGTGCACATTCATAACAGTGTGTAGTCACGTGCACATGTGTGCACATGCATGTGGAGACCAGGAGACACTCTTGGGCCATTCATCACAAGTCGTTTACCTTGTTTGTTGAGACCGGGTCTCTCATTGGCCTGGGACGCCGCAGATAGGCTAGGTAGCTGGCCATGAGCCTCCAGGGATCTGCCTCATCTGTCTCCTAAGAGTGGGAATACAAGCACATGCCACCCAGCCAGCAGGCGCTTTTCACATGGGTTCTGGGCATGGGACCCAGGTCTCATGCTTCCAAGACAAGCACTCCACCAACTGAGCCCAGTCACCAGGCTCTGTTCTCTGATAAAGGCACAAATCACATCCTGGGGGGCCCACCCTTAGGAGCCAAATCTAAATTTAACCACCTCCGAAGTGCCTACCCCGCCATGCCATCACCCTGAGGGTGAGATTCCAGCATATGAATTTGGGGTAGCACCAACATCCAGGCCATAGTCACAGACCAGGAACAGAGAGACAGAGCTAACGATCCATGCAGTGTGCTTTAGAGTGCTTACTTCTTTCCATACTGCTGTTTACAGCCTCCTTAGGTGTTAAAAATGTAGCGGGTTTTTACATGATAACTGCTCTGTACTAAATGTATCCCCTCCAAAGTCAGGTCAAGGCTCTAGTCCCTCATAAATAGGCTCAGAACCCCTATGAAAGAGCCCCCCAAAAAGGTCCCTTTTCTTTTCTACCGTGTTGTTCTCTTCCTCCACAGCAGGAAGGCAGTGGCCTGCAAGTGAGAAGAGGGGCCTTATTAGAACCTGAGCCAGCTGATACCCTAAGCTCAGGCTTTCATCCTCCATTACCATCACAAGAATAGATGGCTATTTAAAAATTTTTATTACATTTTATTTTTGTATTTGTGGGGTGTATGCACCATGGTGCACAGTCAGAAGTCAGAGCCCAGCTTGTAGGAGCTGATTCCCTTCGTCTACCATGTGGGTTCTGAGGACTGAACATCAGTCACTGGGCTTGGCAGGAAGCACCTTTACTCACTAAGCCAACTTGCCAGCCCTAAGTGGCTTTTAGGAACCACCCAGCCTATGGTATCTTATTATGGCAGCCCAAGGAGCTAAGTTCTGTAAAATGGGATACGTTGCCAGCCATGCTTTTAAGCATTTATTAGGTGCAAGTTGTCCCTCTAATATTGGCACATCTAGGCAGAACTGGCCATTTTTAGGCCTGCAGGAGAGTTCAGAAGACAGAAATAAAAGTCAAGCTCTGAACATAGAAAGTGACTCCTAGACCCAAACAAACATATGTGTGAGAGAGATGAATGTACTCATACTGTCAAATGCACTTGCACTTGAACCTGCTGGGGCATAGATTCAATAGAACTCTTTTAATGGCTAAGATTTTGGAATAAGTATTTTTCTCTTAATTGCTACATTATATTACATCATATGTAGAATGCATAATTTTGGTCCTTTGAAGTGTTTTTCTAAACTCTAAGTCTAGTGATACGTGTCTTTGACCTAGCTGTACTGTGGATGCGTTTCTGAAGGTTCTGAGGCATTTCTCTGTGTGTTTTCCTCTCTTGGACTCTTCCTCTCCAATTGTTCATGCTGTTACCACCCAGAAATAAAGTGGGGCATATAACTGGAAAATACAGGAGTCTAGTTACTCATTAACTCATTAGCGGGATGATGGATGAGCAGCTCTCTACGCGGAACAATGCCCAACTCGAGTGTAAACAAAGTCACAGACAGATGGCTCGTATACAGCTCATGATGCTGCAACAGGGCTGTTCGCCTCCATCTTTTCTGCTGAGGGAACTCCCCCATCCCTTGAATGAATGAATCCAGCCATACTGGATGCCATCTTTGAAACTCACAGGCCTATGGAAATTGTAACTGGTTGGGAAACAAACGTGGAGGGGGGGGGCGTAGAGGATGATATAGTGTCTTGCCCTCAGTAGAAACTAGATGTCAGTTTGGAAATCAAGAACCACCCTAAGGCAGTGGTTCACAACCTTCCTAATCCTTTGAGTCTTTAACAAGACTCCTCGTGTTGTGGTGACTCCCAACCATAGAATTATTTTATTGCTGCTTCATAACTATATTTTTTCTACTGTTATGAATTGTAATGTAAATATCTAATATGAAGTCCCAAGGAGGTCATGACCCATAGGTTGAGAACCTCTGCTCTAAAGTCTAAAAAGGCCTCTAAAAGCAAACGCATCTGAGATGGACTATATGTGATCATATAACATGATTTGGGGATGAATGAAGAGTTAGGAAATATTGAAATCTTTGAAATCCTATCCAGCCCATCATCCCTCTGCTTCCTGGCCATTCCCCGACTCCTGCTCGTTATTCCTTCCCTCCATGGTGGACTTTGTCCCCTGAAACCCTGAGCCCAAAGGAACCCTTCCTCCCGGAAGTTGTTCCTGACAGGGATTTGATCACAACAACAAGAAAAGAAACTAACACAGCGCCCTAAGCTAGCCTTGAACTCTGCTCTTCAGTCTCAGGTTTCAGAAAGTCTCTGATCCTGTGTGAGTGTGGGAGGCCAGAGTGGCCTGAATAGACTGCCATTCCCTCATGCACCAAAGACGGACTGACCTCAGTCTGGGCCAGGTATTATTAGTACTGTTCACAGACCTGGGGATGAGCAGAGAACAAAACAGATGAAAAACCGTCCCTCTGTGGACACCCCTGTCTGATACAGAGAAAATACAATGTATGAATAAATAACACTGAGTGTTAGGGGGACAAAATGAAGCAGAAAATAGAGCTAGGGTCAGAGTGCTCTGTAGTTTGCAGTGTGTCCACACTCTCTGCCCTGTTTCACTGCAGTATCAATGGTAAAACTGGTGGGCAGAAGTGGATTCAACAGCCTGGCTAAGGCCACCTACCCAACAACCACCACTGCCTGGTTATGGCCCAGATTTTCCATTTTCTCTCTCAAGCCATGTGGAGAGTGTTGGTCTGTATCAACCCTGCCAACAGCAGAGTTACTCTGTCATGGAGTTTGGTGTTTATGGGTAGTGGTTGGTGGCCCCGTTTCTTCCAAGGGATGCATAAATGTGTTGTTAGTAAATAGAATCTGTGGTTAGCGTTACAGTGTAAGACAGACCTGTGTGCTGCTTCTGAGTCTCCACCCTGCCAGCATCCCCACCCTGTGTCTCCTCTCAACAATAAGCAAACACACACAAGGAAGCAATCAACAGACCTCTACTGAAAACCTGGCATTATTTCTGGAGTCAGACTCGATACTGTGGCACTAAGAGATCACCTGGCATTATTTCCGTAAGGTGCTGGGCAGCAAAAAACAAGGGCAGAGCAACAATGGGCAACACTGAGCAAGGAACCAAGCCTCAGGTTCCTGTTCTCTAAAATGGGCATAAAACCTGCTCTGAAAGGTCATTACAGGGATTGTATAAAATTTAAAATAAGTGTTTTTATGTTTGGAATGGACAATCAATGTCACGTTGCTTAGGCAACGAGTGGCAGTTTGTTTCCCCATTGGATATTCCCTCCGGAGCAATAAAGGCAATGATCCCCAAAATCTGGGCAGGGAACAGGCAGGACTGGGAAGATTGAAGCCTAGGACCCCAGGAGCCTCTGGCAGCAAGGACTGACCAGCATGGATAAGGAAGACAGAAAGTATGCCCAAGGTACATGGTCTAAAGTGGGGACCAGAGTGACGGGAGTGAGTGATCCTGGTGGCAGAGCTGAAGGACTCTCTGAGACACATCCAGTGGGGAGGAAACAGACAAGATCTCCTAAAGCCCTTCACGCTAAATCCATGGCTGACAGCACCGAGTCACGAAATCATAGTACACACAGGCTAACTTCCATTTTACAGAGAAGTTTTCATCTCCAGTTGACCTGACATCCACGCCTCAGAAGTGGTGAGATTCGGACAATGTTGGGTTTGTTCTCAGAGTACAAATTACCAGTGTTGGGAAACCACAGCGCCTGAGCCAGCTGCCCAACTGGAGCCTTTTGTTTGCAGCGTCTGCTCTCTGACCTGAGAGCCAGAAGGGACCTCTGAGGTCAGGGGTCTAGGGGCCTGCAGGAAATCAGGGTTCCCACCGCAGCAGGGTCATAGGTGGCAAGGGGTCTGGACAGGAACTTTCCAGAAATGGAGATAGTTTCCCACAGGAAGATATCCACCGGTGGCACCTCAGAACTGTATAAAGCCCTCCCTGCAGTTGCTATTAACCCCATCCTCGGTAAATCCCACTCCCAGGTACCTATTCACCTACCTGTGCTGGTTCTCCAGTCTCAAACCAATGCAAAGAACAGCTCTGTATGTGGCTTGGGCTGTTTTTCTCTCTATTGGGCTTAGGCCTAGGGAGACTAAACACTCCAGTCCCAGGAACCATCAAAGCTGGACCTAAATGTGCCCTAACCCTAACGGCTGTTACCTTGATATAACTGGATTTATAACACCCACATACACACACAGAGACACACCAAATGTAGTCCAGGAAACTCAACTCAGTGTAGTGTCTCAGCTGCATTATAGATATCAAGGTCTTATTAACAGGTGGAATTAGTACCTTATTAACACAATGTGGCTTATTCCATATTCTAATAGTGCATTTGGGTGTTGATCATATCACATTTTAGGCTCCTAGATTTTGGTTGCTAAAATTCAAGTGCTTTAAAAAAAATAATAACTGCTTTTCATCCTACATACATGTGGTTGATTGAGTCAAACTTTCATATCACGCTGGCAAAAATATCATTTTCTCTCTTTCAATTGTTTGGCTCTTTTTTTACACTTTTTTTTTGCCACATGAACAGTTTGATTTGTAAATTTGGCCAATGGCTTAAAGCAAATATTTATCAGTATGTAAACAGACACAGTCCTGTCTCTTTAAATGATAGCTGTTGCTATTGTTAATATTATCAAACTCCACAGATTGGCCTTAGTAATCAATAGTATTAAGTTACTGTGCTGTTGCTATTGGGAACATTATTCAGCAGTTATTATTTTACATTATTTTGTTAATTGGCTCTTTGGGCCATTTTTACAGCTCAGGCTAGCCTAAACTCATTATATAGCCCAGGCTAACCTTAAACATATAATCCTCCTGCCTCAGCCTCTTGAGTACTCGAATTATTGGTGTGTGCCACCATGCCCATCTTAGTAGACATTCTTTATATGTGGGTATGCTGGCAGTTACAGCTCCCTCTATGATAAGGATATTGTTTTGTTTTGTCTTCAAATATTTCATGAGAAACTATAAAAATCTCTTACTGAAATCAAAGTATTTCCTTTTCCATAGTCCTACAAAGACAAGAGAGGTCAGTCTACCCAGTGTAGGTCAGTGTACCCAGCTTCAGACAACAGAGTTTGGGCTATTTACTGTCAAGAGAGGAAGAAAAAAAAAAAAAACCAGATGGGAAGCATTTGGCCCATGCCTTTTTTAAAAATAAAAACCACTGCATTAATTTTCTTAGACCCTGAAGCTATCCATTTTTATGCCCAGAGACTTGCACTCTGTTCCTCAGCAATTTGAAGATCCTTGCGCTGACATCATCAGCAGAGATTTCCTGAGCTGTCACATGGCAACTCATCTCTATTTAGATTTCTGCAGGTGAAAATATCAAAATGTGCATCTTCTTACATATGGCGAGTGAACTCTAATCTATCAGTCCAGAGCTCCTTACGCTTTGACTCATAACACCATGTGAAGTTGTGGAGCTGAATGTGAGGGGGTTTTTTTGTTTGTTTGTTTGTTTGTTTTTTTTTTAATCAACAGTAAAAGGTTTCTGAAGGTCCAGGCACCACAACTCAATTAAAATTGAAAAGCCTACTGTATATGCTGCCCAGGTGTGTCTGCCTAGACTCACCCATGGAGTACTCTGTGACCTCACTGCAGACTTGGTCCTGCTTTTTCTTATTCTTGTTGCTTAGGGTTTGGATGGACAGATCTCATGCAGTGCAGGCCAGCCTTAAACTTGCTATGTAGACAAGATACCTTAAACTCCTAACCCTCTTGCATCTACCTCTAAGCCCTGGGTTTACAGGCATGGGCCACCATACCCAGCCATGGCCTTGGTTCTGCACATCCTGAGTACAAACTTATTGTGCATGCTGCCTCTGCACAGCACCAACAGATGCTGCCTGGACCACCTCAGCCCATTCATGACTGCTGCATCTTAGGAACCATGGTGCTTCCACTGTGTACACCAAGATGTCTGCTCTTATAGACATAACGTTGTTTGAGGCCAGGTGTGATGACCAGTGCCTTTAATCCCAGCACTCAGGAGGTAGAGGCATGCAGATCTCTGTAAGTTCGAGGTCAGCCTGGTCTACAAAGTGAATTCTCAATAATAATAATAATAATAATAATAATAATAATAATAATAATAATAAAAGGAAGGAAATAACAGAAAAGACA
This sequence comes from Peromyscus melanophrys, assembly GCA_902168415.1. Taxonomy (NCBI): domain Eukaryota; kingdom Metazoa; phylum Chordata; class Mammalia; order Rodentia; family Cricetidae; genus Peromyscus; species Peromyscus melanophrys. The sequence goes on from CABHPR010155129.1 coordinate 6,523, forward strand.
GAAAGTAGTTTAATTATGGGAAAGGAAGACTTTTAATATTTCTCTATCATCATTCCCACATGTGAGAGAAAGCATCCATAGCTTTGCTGGTGAACCTCCGGAGAAGGCTTGAAGGTACTTCTGAAACACTTTGTGTTTTTCATCTGCATTTTGCCAGGCTTTGGCTGAGTTCTTGGTCTATTTGCACTTGTTCTACCTGGAAGAAACTAACAGTTCATCTTGGCATTCACAAACTCCAACTGGCCCTGGGTGAGGAAAAGGATATGCTCAGAACGCTAATTTTCTTTAAGTCACATTTTAGAAGAAGTTTTCTTACCTATTTCCTGAAAAAGACAACTAGATTTTTTTTTTCATGAAACTCCCAGAGGTTTTTAAGTCTGGTTGGTGCTCTTGGTGAATGACGCAGCAGTTGCTGGAGTATGTAGGGGACAAAATCATTCAACATGGCTATGTATCTGTCACGGATGGGTGCCCAACTCTCTGTCTGATTAGTTATTGGTTTGGAATGAATTAAACCCTCAATAAAACATTCACATATTTCATTAGAAAAGATGTATCTATTATTTTCCCATCAAGTCTTTTGAAAATCAAGATATATTCAATAACGTCATTGTCATAAATGGCATAAAATAAAGTAGGGAAGGAGGAAGCAGAGAAGAGAAACAAAGGAGGGGAGGAGGAAAAGAAGGGAAAGAAAAGAACTGCCATTTTGTTTTCTGTCTGATGGAGAACCAAGTGAGTCTGAGTTAATTCGTCAACATCGCAAAGCATAGTATCTTAAAATAACGAGCATTTATTGAGATTGAGGTTGTGAATGCCCGTAATTTAGGCTGGGCCCAGCACTTCTTCTGGTCTCATGCATCTGTGGTCGGCTGCCAGTCATGCTGGCAACTTTCAGGCTTTCTTTCCTCTCTGAGCCTTGAATGAACAACCAAATGAGGCGTCTTCCCATGGCTGCTAGCCAGTGCTCCAAGCCCTCAGTGAAGCGTGGAAGGCCTTTATCGGCCTAAGTTCTGAGCTGGCAATATTGATACTTCTTCCACATTTATTGACCAAGGGAAGTCAGAAAAACAGTATACATTCAAAAGTGGAGGGGGGGTTATTGCTATCATTTTGTACCTTAATTACAAAGGGCATAGAGACACAGAGGAACAGGAAACTATGACTACTTCTGCAATACACGGCAACTTCTTGTGACTGTTCCAGAATGAATTAAGAACACATTTGAAAATGTATCATTTTGTTACATCCTTTGATCATAGGGCTTTTCTGAATAAACTTGGATAGCTTCAATTATCTTTTGGACTTAAACTGGCCACGTCTATAACCAAGGTCTTTACCAAATTTTCTCTTTGGACGTTAAGTTTTATGTTTCTGACAATTATGAAATCGATTTTGCAGAATGAGGAACAGAGCTGGGGATGGAGTCTAGGGCCCTACGCATACTAATCAAGTGCACTACTGAGCTAAATCCCTGCTCTGAAGGTGATTTGAAAAGGGATGCCATATAATTTATGGGTAGGTTTCCATTTTGTCATTCTTAGCCAGGACATCCTCCTGTTTAGTTGCACAAACAAATAGTGAAATAAGATGTGGTTTTGTCCAGATTTCTGTGACAGGTTTTATGTCACTATTGCAATAGTGGTGGATAAAGGAGCTGTGTAATTTTTCTTTGTTTTTCCCCAGGAGACCCCATAGCTTTGGTTTGTTGGCAAGTCCATAATAACAACCCCATCTCTTAAATAAGCACCAAGAACACACGATGCTGCTTATTAGGAATTCAGTGGTCAGAGTTCACGGGTGGTTATTTAATGTTTCATTCTGATCTCCATGATTGTTTCTACACTTTAAATTAGTGCATTGTCAGTGGTGGGGAAGAAAAGATGCTGTGGCTGCGGGAAATGGAACTTTCAGGTGGTGCTGATGAGAGTGGAAATGAGATCAATCATTGTGAGCAACACATTGGCAAGACACAGACAACAGAGAAAGCAATTCTATTTCAGAGTAATTACCAATGAGAAACTCTCACACAATACAAAGGAGACTTACGAAGATGGCCATTGGATTCTTTCGTCCATTTATTTACTTCCCCAGAACATAGTCAGTGAGAATGTGCAGAGCCTGATATACTACTTTCGAAATTACATAAACAACGGGGGACGCAATAAACACAAACCTTTCCTTTACAGAGTTTACATTCTAGAGGAAGGAAATAGAAAGTAAGCAAAGTGAACAGGAAATGTCCTTACAGGTAAAAATGGTTGATAAAATGAAGAAAAAAGAGAGGAAAAGAATATCAAATGGTAGGGGGGTTAAAACTTTAAATAGGGCATCCCGGGGAAGACTCACTGAAACATGACTGAAGTCACAGATTTAGGGTGGAGTAGACGGCCCAGCAGACAAGAATGAATGCTATTGCAGAGGACCCAGATTCTGTTCCCAGCACCCACGTTGGGTGGCTCACAACCACCTGTAACTCCAGCACCATGGGCACCTGCGTCTGTGTGCACATACCCACACACATTACACGTAATTAAAAATAGTAGAGTTACAGATTTAGCAAAGAAACATATCAATCTCAAATTCTCAATGTGAAGTGAATCTTGGTCTTTGTGAGTATATTCCATATGATATGTGGGACATACTTATACGACTCATTTACTCTTTGCTTTCCTGAAAGTCAAGACTAGAGGTACTATCAATTTCAGTGTCAAATGAAGGGAAACTCGAAGAAGTAACGGAACAGACTGAAGCCATGCTGAGAAGGTTGCTGGACAACTGAGCAAGTGGGAGGCAAGTGTGGCAGGCAGAGGAGGCAGTGAACACAAAGGCGGCCTACAAGAACTTGACTCTCAGTTTTAAAAAAGAGCAGACATAAAGAGCCTGTGTTCTGTTCCTTCGATGAAATACATTTACGCTAGTATTGGTGAATCTCAAAAACATTTTCTTAAATGAAAACATGATTGAGGGAGACAATATATGCTGGCAGATGTTTTTGAAAGGTTTATAAACACAAAACACTGTGAACTATTTATGGCTGTATATTTCTCTGGTCAAAGGATAAAAATAAATTTTATATTCACCACGTAGGAGGATGGCATCTTCTGAGGAGGGAGGCAGAATGGATGAGAGGTGTGGATTTAATCCTCTTCCTCCTCTTCCTCCTGCTCTTCCTCTTCTTCCTCTAAAGCCTAAAGCAAATAAGACCAAATGTTAGGCCATAATAGTTGTTGCATAGGAGTCCAATAAATCGCCTGTGCTTATCTGAATGCATGTAACATATTATTGTTGAAAGGATTTTTTTAATATAAAGAGTGGCATGGAAATTACAGAAAATAAAAGGCATGGTGGCATACACCTGGAATACCAGCACTCGGGAGGCTGAGGTAGGAAGACCCTGAGTCTGAATACAACTTGGGCTGTTATTGGGAGGGAGGAAGGGAGAGAGAGAGAGACTGAGAACTTTGGGTGCTTTTTGTATTCTAAGGAACTTGGCCCAGCAGGAAGTAGCCTCCGCCTGTGTACTTGTGTGAGCAGTATTAGCAGGTGACAGCTGTGGCCAGCAGTGTGTGTGGCTTCGAGAGGGAAGCTGTGTGTTCTCATTCTGAATGTCCCCAGGTTTACCAGGAGGCAAAGCCAGTCTAGGCACTCCTCCCTGCCTGTTTCCTCATCTGGCAGATGGGAAGAAATGGCATAGGCCTGTAACTGTCAGAGTGCCTCTGAGCAGTGACTAGGGAACAGCCCCCCAATCCTGAGAGTGTCCTATGAGTTTCATTTTGTCTGATCTGGAATCTACCAGAAATGAAGACTGAAGTTTAAACAGTAAGACCACTTTCTGTTTTACTCCACGGGCTTTTCTGATGGTACTCAACTTAGTTCCGGCGTCACTAACACACTGGGGCTCCATGGGACTTTCAATTCACTTGCTTATTTATTTAGTGACTTTGAACTACAGGAGTCTTAGCCTTAGAAGAAACCAGCAGGTCACATGTGGGTATGTGTATGCTATTGCACAACACACCTCACCTGAGGGACAGTGACACTTTAGGGGTGGATGCTGACGTTCAGAGCAAATCCTTATATATGTGGTGTCCACAGAAAGCCAACCTTGTTCCCTGATTGTTGAACAGTCAGAGGTCACTTAAGTGGACTTGAGTTCTTTTCTAAGCCAGGCTCAGACAGGCTCACAGAACATTCTATACCAGGAGAGAACAGAGCGTACTCAGGAAAGAAGGGAATGTAGGACACCATTATTTAAGCCTCTGATATTTCCTTTGACTTATTTACAGGACTTAACTCACCTGGGGTCTCGTTAAAACTCAGCACTCACATATAGGGTCGGAAGCATTAATAACTACTTGGCAGATGCCAGGGCACTGAATAAGGACAGGCGCTGCCACATTCCTTGTCCCCAAGTCGACACACATGTGTAAATAAGAAAACTAAAAGCAGATCTTTTACAAAATACATGCTTTGTTCCAAAAACTCTGTATGCATTAGCAGTGTAGAACCCACAGCCTACTCAGGAAGCTGAAACTCAGAACTCTAGAATTCACTAGCATAAAGGTACATGGCTAGTAAGGGATCAGTCTCCAGCTCAAACTCCAGTTTCTGTTACCACAGCCCGCACTCTACAACCTTGGCCTGGAAGGTTGTCAGCCTTCCTAAGGCTGCAACCCTTTAATATAATTCCTCATTCCGTAGTGACCCCTAATCATGCAATTATTTTTGTTGTTACCTCATAACTAATTTTCCTACTATTATGAATCATAAATATCTGTTTCCTGATGGTCTTAGGTGACTCCTATGAAAGGGTCATTTGACCCCTCCAAAGGGATCATAACCCACAAGTTGAGAACAGCTGGTCTAGACAATAGATTATGATACCAATTTCAGCCTGCGTTGTAGACTAGTGAGGGACTCCCTGCAGGAAGATTTTAGTGGACCTTTTTAAATCCTCCTAGGGAAGAGACACAGAATTAGATGTGATAGCCATTAAGATTGTGTCAAAACAAGCTATAAGCAACTACATTTAAAACTTCTAACTGTGCCGGGCAGTGGTGGTGCATGCCTTTAATCCCAGCACTCGGGAGGCAGAGCCAGGTGGATCTCTGTGAGTTTGAGGCCAGCCTGGTCTACAGAGTGAGATCCAGGACAGAGACACCAAAACTACACAGAGAAACTCTGTCTCAAAATACCAAAAAAACAAACAAAACCAAAAAAAAAAACAAAAAAAAAAAACTCTAACTGTATAGACAGAGTTCATTGAGATGTACAGACTTAGAGTTTGGTTAATTTTGGCATGTGATGTTTATTTTATTTACAAGTTCCTTTATAATAGCATTTATTTTTAAAAAAATTAATATACACACAAAATGATGCTGTGCCACAATTAACTCACAAGGTGAGGGCCAGCAGTAGCTCAGCCCACCCATGTGTTAGTCAGCTTTTTATTACTGCCACAAAACACTGGACAGAAACAGCATGAGGGCAGCTCATCTTGTTTCACAACTTGAAAGGTTTTGGCAACATAAGCTTGCTCCATCCCCCTTAAGCTGGTGGTAAGACAGACATTGTGGAGAAAAGGAAATGGCAAAGCGAAGCTGTTCACCACGTGGCAGCCAGGAAGAAAAGGTCACAGACAAGATAGATCCTTCTGGGACACTCCTTCCAGGGACCCACCTCCTCCAGTTGGGCCCTGGTTCCTAGCTTCTGCCATTTCCCAATAATAACCATCGGTTTATGAATCCATCAATGAATGAAGGGCCCAAGCTCATGATCCATGCTTCTCACATTTTCTTATAACTACACCGTAACACCTGAGCCTTCAAGGAACAACGATAACAAACTACCACTGACCTTGTGACTGTCTGTGTCACTGTGACAGAGGGACTCTAGGCTTAAAGGAAAAAAGACTTCTTTTGGCTCATGCTTTCCGGAGGTCTCAGGCCATCATGGTAGGGAAGATATGGTAGCAGGAACACTTCCGTATCTGGTGGAGGAGAGGGAGCCTGCAACAATAACTTGTTCCCATTGGTGTAGTCTGGAAGTAGAGAGAGCAGGCAGAAGCTGGAAGCAGATGTGATCTTGAAATGTCTACTTCTAGTAACCCCGTTCTACCGGCCAGACACCACCTCAGAAGGTTCCACAGCCTTCCAGAGAGCGCCACAAGCTAGAGACCAAGCCTTCAAATCAGGAGCCTCCAGGGGGAAATTTCAGATTCAAACCACAGCCTGTCCAGAACACCTCCCAGAATCTGCAGCGCTTCCCTGGGGTGTGAGTGATTCTGATTCCTAGGCTGGCTGTCATCCAGCTTTACGCTCAGGCTTCCTGCTTCCCATCCTTTCCCAGGGCTCCACCTCCACACCCCATCCTCACTGCACACTCTTGACTGACCAGCCCTCTTATAGACACTACAGTACAAAGAGCACACTCGGAGAGGAGGTGCCTGGAGATACTCATAGATCAAACCCACCTTTTTGTTGGTGTAGAATTTTGGCACATTGCTTAGTCTTTCAGAACTTTGGTTTCTGGTTCTGTGCAATGAATGGGAAGTGATAAGACTGTGTGGGGCCGCAGTGAAGATACAAATAATGTGCAGAGTGTGCCCTGGGCCACTTGATAAGTAATAGATAGTATCATACCAGCGTTGAAAGTTGCTCACAGTTCAGGCTATCACCATCTCCAAGTAAGTTTTCTTTCTTGTTTCTTTCCTTCCTTCCCTCCCTCCTTTCTTCCTTCCATTTGTTTCTTCCTTTCTTTCCTTTAGAAATTTTATCATAATTTAAATTTTAAGTTCACACAAACATATATTATGTACTGAGTATATCCGCCACCATGCCCTTCCTTCTCATTTCTCGCCTCCTTCTCAGTCCCCACTGTCCCCTCAGATAGTTTCATTTTCATGTCATATCTACCATGTATAGTTTTCTGTACCTATATAGAATCTAAGAACCATAAAATACAGGAAGCATGAAGTGTTTGTCTTTCTGAGATGAGCTTAATCCATTTTTAGTATGGTTATCTCCAGTTGCATCCATTTTCCTTTTTTAAAAAAAAGGCAGAATTTCCTTCTTCTTACCGGCTGGGAAGAACCCAGTGTATATACAAACCATAAACACCACATTTTCTTTCTCTGTCCCTCTATTCACGGACACCGAGGCTGGCTCTACAGCTTAGCTGTCGTGAACAGTGAATGTTGCTGCAAACATTGATGTGTATGTATCTCTGTCGTGTGTTGATTTTAGAGTCTTTTAGGAGATACCCAGGAGTGGCATAGCTGGGCCATATGGTAGATTTGGTTCTAGTTGGTTTTTGTTTTTACATTTCAAGTCTAATTATGTATTACTTGTCTGTGTGAGGGTGGGCATACACCACAGTGCACACATGGTGATCAGAGAAGAACTTCAGGATGACGTTCACGTTCTCTCCTTCCACCCGTGGGTCCCAGGGACCAACCTCAGATAATCAGGCTTGGCCATGAATGCCTTTACCTCTGAGACATCTCATCACCCCAGTTTTATTTTGGGGGGACTCCTCTGCACTGACTTCCACAGTCCCTGGACCAATTTATAGCCCAGCATCAATCTCTGAGTGATCCTTTTCCCCACATCCTTACCAGCATTTGCTGTCACTTATTTTCATGATGACGGCCATGCCCACTGTGAAGAGAAGGACTCTCAGTGTTCTTGACATGCATTTCTCTGATGACAGTGAGACTGAACATTTGTCCATGGTTTCTCTCATTCACATTTCATCTGTAGAGAAGTAGCTGTTCCTTTCATTAGTCCACTTACTCATTGGGTTGTTAGATTTCTTGTTGACTTTTTTAGTTCTTTATATAGTCTAGATAATAATCCTCTTTCAGGTGTATAGCCTGAAGTTTTTTTTCCTCCAAGGGAATTTTCTTTGTAAAGAGCACAGAAGGTCTTCTTTGACGATCCATCTCCAAGGGACTCTCCTTTCCTCAATATGTATTTCCTCTTCCACTGAGAACTCAAACTCTTTTTTTGAGAAATGGCCTGTAAAGACTTCCAAAAAACACCAATAAGTAAATAAGTAGATGCAAGAAAAGCTTAGACTTCCAAAAACAGACACTAGATGATTCCAAGTGCTAAGAGGAGGATTGTGTTTTAAAACAGAAGTATCTTCTTCATGAGGAAGACTTTTTCTCTAAGATTTGCTTTTATTTTCAATTATTCGGATGGCTGTGTATGTCTCTGTGTGCTTATGGGCACATGCTTGCAGTGGCCACAGATGCCAGAATCGGGTATCAGACACCTGGAGCTAGAGTTATCAGGGGTTGCCAGCCACCTGACATGGGTGCTGGGAACTGAGCTCCATCCTGTGCAACAGCAGTATGCGCTCACCCACTGAGCCCCAGAAAGAGTTGTTGAGCCCCTACAAACTATGTTGCAGGTATCCCTGAAGAAGACAGCCTCTGGTATATCAGCCTTGGAGCTGTTCCGGTTCACTTATGAGACGTGAACTACAACTTCTTACAGCAGTTATATGGACTTGCATGTAAACACTGATCAAAACTAGTTCCTGCCACCCCAGACAGTTATATTATTATTATTATTATTATTATTATTATTATTATTATTATTATTATCTGGATGGATTTAATTATAAAAGTCTACTGGGTCTTACTGTGGAATAATGCTTTTGTACACTGGTTTAATAAAACGCTGATTGGCCACTGGCCAGGCAGGAAGTATAGGTGGGATAAGCAGACAAGGAGAATTCTGGGAGAGGAAGGCTGAGTCAGGAAATGCCACCCACTGTCCAGGGAGCAGCATGTAATGGCACACAGGTAAAGCCACAGAACATGTACCGACATATAGATTAACAGAAATGGGCTGAGTTTAAGTGTAAGAGCTAGTCAGTAGTTAGCCTGAGCTAATGGTTGAGCAGTTTTAATTAATATAAGCCTCTGTGTGTTTACTTGGGGGACGCAAGTGGGAGAGATTTGTCCTGACTGCTGGCAGGCTGGGACACAGGAAAACTTCAGCTACAGGATCTAATTATTAAAAAATGGTTACAACCTTTGGTCCAAAGAAAGCAATAAAACAAAATCAACCATGCCATGTACAAAGTTACACAGTTTAATGACTCAGAATACAACAAAGTTGTTAAAATGAAAACAGCATTATGGAGACTCTACCCACAAGGCATTCCCAACAAGGTGAAGAACTCAGAAGCCTGAGAAGATGCTTATGTTGAGAGGAGAGGGGGTAGGGAGCACAGAAGGGAGGCTTCCTGGAGCAAGGAGGATCTGGGCTGAATCTGAGGAGTGAGTGGGAGTCTGCACAGTGTGGCGTGAATGAGAAGAGCTCCAGCCACATGCCCACACATAAAGTATGGCATAGAAAAGAAAGAAGTAAGGGAGACCTCTACAGATTTTCATTTCCCCATATGTAAGACTGTGTGTGTGTGTGTGTGTGTGTACTCATATATATATGTGTGTGTGTGTACTCATATATGTGTGTGTACTCATATATGTGTGTGTACTCATATATATATATGTGTATGTGTACTCATATATGTGTGTAGTCATATATGTATGTGTGTGTACTCATATATGTGTGTACTCATATATGTGTGCATGTGTTCATATTATATGTGTGTGTGCATGTACAGTATGTATTTGTGCATATATATATATATATATATATATATATATATATGCCAGAAGTCAACATCAGATGTCTTCAATTACTCTCAACTTTTTGTTTAACTTATTCTTTACCAATTTAATACATGTATATACTGTATCTTGATCATATCCAAAATAAATTGCCCTACCTTCCCCAGTACCCTCAATATTTTCACCTTCTCCTCTCTCTCTCCCTCCCACCCTCCCTCCCACTGAGTTGAATTAGTGCTGAACATCATACATGAAGTCATACCCCAAAAGAACATGACCCCTTTCCCCAGCAGCCAGCAGCTGTGAGACAGGGTCTCATACTGAACCCTAGTTAATCAATTCATCTGGAGTAGCTGAGCACCAAACCCTAGGGAGTTCTGTCTCTATTCCCAGGGCTATGGTTATAAGCAGACACCACCACTCCCAGCTTTTAAAGTGGGTACAAGGGATCCAAACTTGGATCAGATCCTCATGCTGTGTGGCAAGTGCTTTATTAACTGAGCCATTTCCCAAGCATCTCAATACAATGTCATTGCTTGCTTAAGATTTGGATTGATTGATACATCATCTGTGCAATGGTAGAAATTACAGCGAAATAAGGAATACTTGCTGATAATCTTTTCCATTTAGTTTCACAAATATCTCTGCCTCCATTGCCTATTGTAATGAATTGCCTATTGTATCAATAGTCAGTAAGTTCTAGTTGGTGGTCACTAAGCCAGACACTAGAAAGGAGACAACACTTCCAAATATGTGGCCACTGAAAGGGGACATAGCTGAGGGATAGGAGCTCTGGCAGCAGACTTCCTTTGTGTAATTAAGTCACCCTCTCTGTAAGACCTGCTGTAGCTGGCCAGACCTCGACACATGACTAAATCCCATCACCTATAAGTGGTGGTAATGGTAGTTCCCTATCCCAAAGGGCTATTGAGATGATTAAATGAGTTATTATATGTAATGAGTTGTTATATTGAAAGCACATAATCAGTACCTGGTACTGGGCAAGCATTAACTATTCACATTAATATATATTTCAGAGTAAATAAACAGAGAGAATTGTCCTGAAAGTCAGGCTTAGGTACTTGAATACACTTCTAGTGGGAGCTAATTTCATACTGTGGTACTCACCATAATACAACTGTTCCCTGGGGGCTCACCCTTACATTAATTAGCTTGTGATGTTTTGATTGATTCTTGTGTGTGTTTCTGAAAGACTTGCCTTGGATTTATGTTGTCCTGGATGGAGGCCATCTAACTCATGATTCCCACCCAGAAAAATGCTAAGCAACTATCTAATGTCCTGAGAACAGGAGTTTACAAAAACATCACTATTGGCTGAAAAGATGAGAGCGGAAAAAGTGCTTGCCATGCAGGCCTGAGGATGTGAGTTCAGATCCCCAGCACTCACACAAAAGCTGGGCACAGTGATGCACATGTGTAGTCTTAGCACAGGGGAAGGTTGAAGACAGAGACTTGTCATCCAGCCAGACTAGCCAATTGCTTAGCCCCAAGTTCAGTGAAAGATTCTTCCTCAAAACAAACAAAGAAAATAAAATAAAAACAAAAACAAAAAAAGAAAAGAAAAAAAAGTGGGTTTGTGACAGGCACACAATGTTAGTCACCCCTGCATTCTACACAAACATCATGTTCTCTTGCTCAGGCTAGTTCTCTCTCTCTCTCTCTCTCTCTCTCTCTCTCTCTCTCTCTCTCTCT
>CABHPR010155129.1:28404-39903 GCA_902168415.1 Peromyscus melanophrys
GGCCAAGGGCCTGCGCCCGGGACGAATGGGAAGCTGGTTTCCGTGGACTAGCCTCTTACAACCCGAAGTTCCTCGGCTCCTTTAGAAGAGCAAAAAAATAAAAGGTAACGTGTCTTTGTTTCCCGGTCGCGGTGGCAGGGGGGCGATTGATGATGCTGTACTTCTGAACCCATTTTCCGGTGCTGGGCTGGGCAGCAGGGACCTGCCACTTCTTTTCTGGGGGCTTTGAGGCTTTTATTTCGCGTCTGCTACATTTTAAAAATGCAAGCCCCACGTGGGGCAAATACGATGCTACCTTCTACCAGCCCTTCCCCCTACACACACACACACACACACACACACACACACACACACACACACACACACACACACACACACACGTTCCTTTGGCATCACAACCCACACTGAATTTCCCATGGAGAATGGAAAGGAGGTTTCTATAATAGGTGGGTTTTTTTTTTTAAGCACCCACCCCTTCTGGAAGTGACAGGGGTGTCTGGTCCTTTGGAGAAGGTGGCAGGAGGCTGGGCAGCCTCAGCTAGTGGAGCCTGATGAGATAAACCGGCCTTTCCTTTCCAGATGGCTGCAGAGTTTGATGCAGAGAAAATGGGAGCTGAGGAGGGGAGAACAGGAGGGACCCCCTGTTAGTAACTGCTTCTTTAAAAATGATTAAATGAGGTGCGTTTGTACTGCAGGCAGCTGCCCAGATGTTGGTGCACACTGGATTTAGAAAGGTCTCCCCAGCGCGCTGCTCTTTGAAAGGCGTGGGGGCTGCCTGTGTGTAACCAGCAACTCGCTGCCTTTCTCTGGTCCCTTGCTCGTTAGGAGAGTAACTGCTCAGTCAATTCAGACAAATTTTGCTAAATTTCCAAGGGATGGCTGTTCTAATAATAGCTCCAACGGTGGCTCCTTAATAGACATCCTCATTTTGAATGATGCAGCTGTGCCAGCTCTCTGGGAAGCGCAGCTTGCTGAGAGCTGAGATCCAATGCCTGGAAAAGAACTCCCTGACCCCACCATGAATGGACCAGGCGCTGCCTCCCCTATGAATGGAACATCCCAACAGAGGCTGCCGCTGCAGCTCCTGGCTCCTTTCAGTTGGAATCCTCCCCGAATCTGATGAGAGGGATGCTCAGAAAACCTAGACAGGCACATTTCTAAATATAGGATGGTCCCTGTTCAATTTTGGATTGATGAGTGCATTTAACTGCGGGATGGTCTTGAGCTGCCTCTACCCCCACCTCAGCACCGGTTAAGCCTCATCTTTTCCAAACCTTTTGATTGATGTGTGGGAAAACACCAGTCAGAAAACCCAGGACAAACTGCTGAGTTCATGCAAGGCAGCCACCACTGACTCTGAGGAAAGTACCTTTAGAGCTGGCTGCAAAGCTGTGTCCCTTAGATTTCATGAACTAGGATATGCATGCCAGCATCAAAGCATGCAACAGAGTGCTGGGGGCCCAGTGTTGTATGCAGGGGGACAAGTTTCATTGTTTCAGTTTCTGGTCTTTAAATTGCATCAAACTCATTCATAAACTTTGGGTCCCTGAAAATCAGAGCCTCAGATCAGCAGAAATCTGGTTTTAATTCTCTTAAGTGTTACTTGTCTCTTACAAACTCAAGTATCAGGAAATGGGCCAACTTGTACATTGTCTTCTGCAGGCTGAGTGATCCATTCTGTTGCCTGTGAAGTTTGTCCAAAGCACAACAGGAATGATAACCCTGTGGCAATTAGATAGACTGCATTTTATTCTTAGAAGTCACATAGCTTCCATTTACTTTCATTAGAGGTAATATTGGACATGTTTTGAATTCAATGGTGTATGGTTGTAGGTAGTTGAGGAATATAAAGTTGCCTCTAGAGAATTGGCAAAGGAGAGAGGTCTGCTGTGGGAAGCTGTGTGTGTGGAGGTAATCTCCTATTCATTCACTTATTTATTTATTCATTTATTTATTTGTTTGTTTATTTTTTTGTTTATTTTTGGTTTTTTCGAGACAGGGTTTCTCTGTGTAGTTTTGGAGCCTGTCCTGGATCTCACTCTGTAGACCAGGCTGGCCTCGAACTCACAGAGATCCGCCTGGCTTTGCCTCCCGAGTGCTTGGGATTAAAGGCATGTGCCACCGCTATCCGGCCTATTTATTTATTTTTAAATTAAGCTCTTCTTGGATTAAAGAGGAATGGTTTTAGTAGACGTGAGGATCACAAAATTCTCCCCTCTCTTTGGTTTTAACCAACTGTGAGCTGCCACTGGTGTTGCTGTATTCTTTTTAGTATTTGTCTTGAACTAATTTGATTAATAAGACTTCTTTTTATGGCCCTGGGCCTCTTTGTAATTTTAGACATCGTTGACAAGTCCCCTGGTAGCCCAGCAGGTGGCTAGTGCCATTAGTATGATTTTGCCATTGGGGAAACTGAGTCCCCTTGAGGTTCAGCAAGTTTCTGGTTTCTTAAGCCAGGAGATTTATATACCAGATGTGTACAGTAGTGATTTAATTGTCCCAGCAAAGTTAGAGCCCAAGGCCAAAGAAAAGATAAGAGATGAGGCCTTGTCTGGGTCCTGGAGCTTTGGGAAAAGCTTTGTAGTAGATAGGCAGATGTCAAGAAAAAGTCTCTTGAGTCAATCTTAGTTCGTGGGTGATAGCATTATCATTGTTTTATGATGGCAAAGAGAAGAATTGGAAATTTCAGGAAATCTACTGAGGGGCTGGGCCAGGTGGCTTTTGTCTTTAAGGAGCTGTGGGCTGGATGTTAGACTCCCCAAAGACCATGGGGAAACTAGCTACTAAAATCCAACTCCCTTTCACTTTTTTATTTCGAAATAAGGTCTCACCAAGTTGCCCGAGCTACTTTGAACTCACTCTGTTTAGGGCGAGCAGGCCTTGAACTAGTGATCCTCCTGCCTCAGCTGCCAGAGTAGCTAGGATTGTAGGCCTTCACAGCTAGTCTGGATAGTCCTTTTCCTCACTCTTCTTTCCTTTCTGTCTTTGTTTCTTCCTTTCTTCTTGTTATGGTCAGATGTATTAGTCAAACTTATGCTAGAAACTCTCACTTCAGGTTTACTTGGGGACTATCCCAGCATCTCAATTGGAGATGATTTCTGGTACCCCATAGAAGGACAGCAGATGATGGTCATCTTGCGCCTATACAGCCTATATCCTAGAAACTCTGTTCTGCTTGTACTAAAGGAAAAAAGAGGGACTAGCTTCCCTAACTTGCTAGGCTCATAGATAACTCAGGTCTACATTGCCTGTGATAGCCCTAGGATTCTCCTTCAGGATTCAGCCATTTCTCTACCTTGCCCATGTCTGTGCTGTGGACTGCTCTCTGAAGGTCCTGGACACTCTGTAAAGAGAGACCTGCAGCAAGAACAGCAAGAGGAGGAATCAACTGTAAAGAGCTCTAGAAACTTCTCTACTGTGGGCAACATCATAGAGTCCCAGAGAATCTGAAGGAAGCAGCTTGCTGGGAAGAAAGAGAGATTTGAGTGTTTTTATCTCTAGCCACAATTAGAATGAAGCACATTGAGAACGTTTTGGTTTTCCCCAGAATAGCTTACCTTACGAGCCTGTATGGTGTCTCTGGCAGCTGTGGGCCACAGCGTCACTACTGTACAGAAAGGTCAGGTGGCTCCGTTCCTCTCTTGGACAAGAAGTTTTCTGAGTCAGCATAAACACAGATTGTCGAAACTCCTTCGAGTTCCTTAATTCCCTCCACCGCCACCCTTTCTTCTGTGCCTAGGCTCAGCACATCGATCTTTGACAAGGACTGATTCAGATGCACCCTGATCTTGAAGGAAGCCAGCTCCATTTTCAGAAGCCTTGTTCTAGGACTACTATAGGGTCCTCTTTACAGAAATTAAGCAGAGCTGTTTGTTAACTGTTTATCAAATGACGTGATTCTGGGTGCACGTGACTATATGTCTTTTTGATTCTTAACGGTATTGATAGAAACTTGATATCCCACTCTCCAAAGAAACATTTACCTACTTGGGAATACAAGTCAGGGTTGATGACAAGTCATAAGAGGAATGTGGGGGGCCTGCTTCAGTCAGTGTCCTTATCACCACCAAATAATCAAATGAAAAAGATGAGTGGGTGGTCACAGCTTGAACTGAAAGAGTGATCTCCCCATGGAAGCTGATTCTACATCAGAGCTGTCTAGTGTAGGATCCACCTGTAAGGAAGTGCCATTTCTCTCCTAGGTAGTATTTTCTGGAATTTTATTGAAATTGGTGGCGCCCCAGGTGTTCATGATGCAACAGGAACAAAAATTTGTTGGCCAAGGTCAAGAGCATTGGCAGGTACACCATACTCTCTGGGTTTAACTCTGAACACATCTGCATGCTCCTTCTTACTCCTATGTTTTAGTATGTATTTGCCAATGCATGGCTCTTGCGTACTCTGTTGAGGCAGAGGGAGTAGGCGCAGGTGCATGTGTAGGCCGGAAGACATCCTCAGGTCATTCATTCCTCTGGTGCCATTCACTGTCCTTTCGATACAAGATATTTTAATGCTCTGGAACTCACTAAATAGGCTAAGTTAGGGCTGGTTAGTGAGCCTCAGGGATCCTCCTTGTGTCCCTGTCTTTCCAGGCCTGGGAGTACAAGGGCATGCTGATAGGAATTCCAACCACGCCCCCATGGTCGTGCATGCCCGGCCGGACACTTAGTCATCTCCGCCTAGTCATTTCCGGGTCATAAGTCCTGCGTGACCCATGCCCCATGGCTATGTGGTCACGTAATCATGTGGATGTGACCACGTGACCTATGCGCATGTGTGGAATAGCCACGTAGGCCTGTGTGCGCAGGTGCGTCCTGGCCTTTATAAGACAGCCCCATGTTCATCCACTCTCTTTCTCTCACATGTCCTTCCACAGGCCTGATCACATCCATCCCTTTCTCTTTGTCTTGATAAAACTCTTGTTAGTGGAGTCTGTTGTGTGTCGTGACTTTTCCTTGGGGGCAAGAGCGCCATAAAAAAAAAAAACCATCACATGCCATTTTGCCAGGCTTTTGGTTTTGAAACATAGCCAGGCTTTTGGGATTGAACTCAGGTTTGTTACCAAACAGGGACAGCCCCTCCTGCATACCTTTTGTTCATTTAACATTGAGTGCATTTGACCCACCACTGCTGATGGGCACCTTATGGGTCCTTGTTGAGCAAGCAGAGCATGAAGCTATGATTTGTAGAGGCTTCATTAGAGATCTGAAAGATCCAGGGGGTGAAGTAAAACATGGCTTGTCAAACCATCCTGGGTCTAACCTACTCCTTGTCTACACTCTGGCATGGACCTTCTTTCTCAGTTAGTAATGAATCGCCAGACTCTGATCCAGGACTCATTATTATGATGCAATACACTGAGCCTTCAGACAATGTGTTTTTGTTTTTGGAACAGGGTCTCATTCTACAACCCAGATTGGCCTCAGGTTTGCTATGTAGCCTGGAGTGACCTTGAACTTGTAACCCACCTGCCTCAGCTTCCCAAGTGCTAGGCTTCCAGGCATGAGCCACTGCACTTCTTTTGTTTGTTTGTTTTCTTTTCTTTTTACATCCCAAAGTTTCCCCTCCCTCCTCTTCCCAGTTCCTCCCCTATCCCACCCCATCCACGCCTCCTCCACTGTTTCTCTTCAGATACAGGCCGGCCTCCCATGAATAGCATATATCCTGCACTTTTTTAGACAGTATTTTCCTCTTTGAATCAGCTAATCCTTCCCCTGTCACCTCACGCCTGTTACTCCACCATTTCCACCGGAATTTGTCTGTTCTTTTGATGCGTTGGCCTTTCTTTGTCTTTACTGAGTGAGAAATGCATGGGGGAAAAAATGGTGTGTAATAGGGAGTTAGATTGATGCTGTAGGGTGGCAAATGGAAATAAGAATGGAAGCATCTCCGGGCTGTGCCATTCATAATCATAAAATGCACAATTACACTCTCCCCACATGCCTGTAAAGTGACGAGTCCAGACTGGGGACACAAGTAGTGGAGAGCCATCTGAATCTGAGTTACACACCTACCAATAGCTGGGGACCATGGGCCTGGCTCGCCCACTTCCTGGCTCCCTCTGACGACCCCCCATAAATATCCAATATTTATTTCTGTGTAGCTCAGAGAGAGAGAGAGCAGAAAAGGGGGAGGTGGTGAGGACATGAAGCAGGCTCCGAGCTGAGCACAATGTGCGTCAGTGTTCTGTCTTCTCAATCCCCTTTTATTGGGTCCGTGGAGTGTTTGGTAACAGAAGGACTATAGAGTGACCGGTGGCACAGATGTAGCCTGCAAGACTTGGCAAGAGGGAGGAGACATGTGCAGAAGGTGACAGAAGAGAGAGCTACAGCTCTGGGGGTGAGGCCTGCCGGGTGCAGCCAGGGCTCAGGGCCGCCTGCAAAGTCTATCTGCATGTGATTTGGAGGATCGTTAAACGTTTTGTCGAGGGAGGCATTTTATCAATGAAATAAGTATAGAGGTCATTTTTACCAGGGAGGAGATGTTCACAGCCATTGAGGGGCCTCCCTAGGGTCCCATCTGCGGCACCAAGGCAAGCATCCCTGCTTTGTGATGGGTATGCACATGATGCAACATGGTATGACAAGCATGTTGTACACCGTGACATCTTCTTCTGTGGGTTTGGTTATCCGGCCAGCTCTTCCACCTTTTAGCTGTGAGGCCCGTGATGAGTTACTCAATCTCTCTGAGCTTCAGGAAGCAAAGTCACATTCAGAGAAGCACACGAGCTAACATCCTCAAGGCACCTAAGAGGCAGAAAGTATGCAAGACTTTTAGAATATGAAATGTAGGGGTTGGTGAGATGAGTCGGTGGGTAGAGGTGCTTGCTGCCAATCCCGATAGCCTGAGCTCCATTCCTGGGACTCAGACTGAAAAGAGAGCAATAACTCCCAGGGTCTGCTGACCTTCACACGTGTGCTGTGCAGAGTGTGTGCTCCTCTCCCATGCTTAAAATAAATAGATAAAGAAAGAAAGAAAACATTGAATTTCTAAACAAGACATTTTGTCTATGATCTACCCTCTTGACCTCAGAAGGCTCAACAATACTAACTTTGGAGAAATTTAGAACACATGTGGGGTCTAAGAAGAAATGTAGACAGAAATAAGTCATACATTTTCTCTTACAATGCTGAAATGTCACAGAAAGTAGTTCACTAGGAAGAAGCATTAGCTGAGATGTTTGTGAAGTCACTCCCTCATTCCAGAAAGAGCCCCTGCAGGAAAACACACAGCCCTAGCCATCATTGTTACTGGGAACCCGGAAAGGTTTATAAGGAGGTAGTTAACAGAGTGGGCCCAGTGATGTGATGGAGGCATGAGGCTGAATAACAAGGAGCTAATGAAAGAGCCTGAGGCTGTGTCTGGGTCTCAGTACATTAGGACACATTAAAATGAAGGAGAGAGGAAGAGAAGAAGATGATTAGGGCTTTGGACTGGTGGGTTGTAGCCCCTTACTTTTATAAAATTCTTCAGTTCTCAAAAATGATCAGAAAGCGCATAGACCTTTTATCTTGGAAAAAAAATGTAGAGTAAAATTGAAAATGGTGAAGATTATATCAACTAGTAGTGTTAGCTACTCACCATCAAAAGGGAAAAGTCCAGTTATAGGCCTGCAAGATGAACCAGAGGCTGAGGGCATCTGCAGCCAAGTCTGAAGAACCAGGTTTGGTCCTCCCGCCCCAGCCATGGTAAAGGATGAAAGATGACTTTGATCTCCACGTGTATGAGCGGCACATGTGCACTCACACTCAAAACAAATAAATACACAAAACACTTCAGCATTTAATAAGTAAACAGTTAAGGTATTGAGTTAATAGCAGAAACCATCTTACAGCTGAAAATACTGGATGCTTTTTGGAGCGGCCCCGCCCCGCCCCCGAACTGCCAAAAACACTCAATCACACTGAAGATCCTAGGATAGTATCCCTGCAATATAAAAATTCGATATGCCAATTTTCCTAATATTTCATAAAGTGATCTGCACACGTAACCTTCTGGGTAAATGTGAAGTAAAATGAGTCAGAGTGAGCAGTGTCCTGCTTTCTGGTGACAATTAACTCGATGCATACAGACAGCAGACCAAAAGCGTTAAACACATGCACAAATGGGAAGTATTTATAGAACATTCTATCCGCTTGCTTCCAGGACTAGGCTATATTTGAGGGACAACTTATGGCTATCTTTTTGCCTAGACAGGGTGGAACATGTCTGTCATTTCACGGAGAAATTGTAAGCTGGTATTTATGTGTAGTTCCTGCCTTTCTTTATTGTGGAAAATACGGTTTTTGTAGCCCCAAACAATTCGGTTTGTCTCCCTTCCTGTTCCCAAGGCTGTAGCTTGGTCAACAGAGATCCCAAACTATTTTAATGCTGAGTTCTACAACTTCCAACTTGGAAAGATAGCCAAATATGCCGAGAATAATACCCCAAACACAGTCCTTTGTTTCTCGTGTAGCTAGGGTCCTTTCTTGTTGCCAACAGAAACGACCACACTCCAAGAGGAGGAGCAAAAACTGGGCTGGAAAATTCTGTGAGTTGTAGATTTCATGCTGTGATGGCTTTGGGTTTTATATTAGCCATAGAAAAAAATGGCTGCATGTGAGCTGCTTATTTGTAGGAATAGTAGGATGGATGTGCCCAAGGTCCTGTGGTCTGCAGGGATGGCTGGAAGGGGAAGATGCCACCAGCCTGGCCTTCCCATCGGATCCTCTTACACGGGGTCATTTGTCTGTCACACCAGCTTTCTCATGGCTGCTTCTGGGTGGTGCAGCTTGTCAATTCCCCATGTTCTCTTCTCCACCACCCTTGGATGGTATTCCAGAGTTCAACAGATCTCAGCTGCCATTCTCTTTGTTACTGGGAGCCCCACCTGTGGTTTTCTGATTACTCCTCTTCCTCTTCCTCCTGAGGCTTTAAAATCATTGTCCTGTGATGGCTGACTCACCAGTCTGTCTCCCCACTTCCTCTTGGTTGCATAGTCTGGACTCCCTCTACTGAGCCTCTTACATTTATTATTTCCACCACCCCGAGCCTCCATTTGTCAACCCAATCTCTCCAAGCAAGGCGTCTGCTCCCACAGTCTTGTCTCAGGACCCCCTCTCTCCTGAGTTGTTATAAAAACATCACAGTCCATCCAGTCACCACTTTCCTGTCCCAGTCCCACTCATTCCCACTCACACACACCCTCTCCTCCGCTCCTTGACCCCCTTCCCACCCGAGCTCCCCGTAGACCAATCTCCTCAGCACAGAACAAAAGGTCCTTCACACAGTCTAGCAGCTTCTTATTTCTTAAATTTCCTTTCTCCCATTGTCTTACACACACACACACACACACACACACACACACACACACACACACAGCCTTGCTTCTGACCTTGGACTTGACTCTGTGCCTGAAACATACTGCTCACTCTTTAGCTGGAGCTTCCAATAAGACCTCCTCCTGATCATCTAAGTCATAGCTTCTTTTGTGTGTACAGGTGTGTGTGTGTGTGCACAGGTACACATGCACATGGAAGAACATGGGTATGGAGCCAGAGGTCAGTCTTTGGATGTCACTCCTCAGAGCCATCCATCTTGTTTTCTGAGACAGGTTCTAGGCCTGACCTATAGGGCTTAGGTTGGCTAGCCAGGAAGCCCAGAGACCCTGCTCTTTCTCCCCCTCCTCCCCAGCACTGGAACTGCAAGCCGGCACCACCATGCCCAGCTTTTTCCATGGGTGCTGCGGTTCGAACTCAGGTCTCTGAATGCTTGTGTGCTGCAGGCTTTAGCTATTGTGCTGTCCCCTCAGCCCCCACAGTTTCTTGAATGCGTGTATCAATGTAGTGTTGCAGAAATTCTGGCACTAAGAAAAGGTTTCAGAATGCTGTACAACTGGAGATTAAATGAAAATCAAATGCCTAATGAAGAGGTGTTTCTGACATTATTCATCTATGCTACATCATTCAGGGTCACTACAGCCTTCACTCCAGACCCACAAGAGCACTTTGTACTCGGCACGCCATCATATTACACACTACCAACCAAGGCTGCCAGAACACCTTAGCCCAGATGCAACGTTGTTGCATGAATCAGGGGTGGGGATAAGGATAGAATTTCCAACAGTTTCTGAAATGACCCTAAATGTGTCCTCTGCTATTCTGTATTACATATTTCTGTGAAGTGGTATTCTTAGCATTGACAATTATAAGTTCAAAATATCTATCAAGTCTAAAAATGCCAAAGATGCTCTGTCCCTACAGCATCAAATATTCAGCCAGAATTTAACTGTTTGTATATGAATTTAATGGATATATAAAAATAAACAAGCACATCCAGGTCATTAGTATGCAAATGCTGTTGTCTGTAATAGATGGTAAAATTATATGTATACCACAGAATTGTTTAAAAATAAATTTTATATTTATTATCAGCAAATGTTGTGGGGTGTGTGTGTGTGTGTGTGTGTGTGTGTGTGTGTGTGTGTGTACACATGCCCGGGGCCATGTAGAATTTTTTCAGGCAAAATGAGTCCTGAGTGGAAAGAGTTTAAGATTCCCTGCTCTAAGCAATCGGGTCCCCTCCCTTTCTCTACTAAAGCGTTGCCCTGGGACATGGTGCCCCAGCCTAATCTCTTAAGTTTCAATGGACAGGTTGCATGTGTCTCCCACTTGTGGCTTTTGTTTTTCTACACTTAAATGATTTGTTTTCTTGGGGGAGGGTGGTACCCATGTGCTGCTGCACTTCTGTGAGAGTCAGAGGAGAACCTGCCTGAGTCTATTCTCTCCACCATGTCAGTTCTGAGGACCCAGCTCAGGCTGGTAACTGCCTCCACCCGCTGAGCCATCTTGCCAGCACCCACTCACAGCTTTTTAAGGCAGGGATCATATCTGTCTTATTGTTGATTCTGCAGCACCCACTGCTATTCTTGGCATTTGCTAAAGTGCTCAAAAGTAAATAAGACCTCACAATGTGGATTCCCATTTCTTTACTTGTTTGTTTTAAATCTTCATTTATTTTTTCCTCCCCAGGCTCAGTGTCTAACACAAAGGTCAGCTCCCTTCCCTGCCATGCATCCCGCCCTTCTCCACATGCTGCTCTGCCAGAGGGCTGTGCATTAGATTGGTGTGGTACCTATAACCCTTTCAATGAAAGGAATAGCCTTATACACCTGGGAAGATGGCAGAAAGCCCCAAGCCCCACAAAGGCATGCACCTTTGTATTCAGCCAGCTACCCAGCACAGACCTGGTATATTTCAGCAGGGTGTTAGGGAGAACACATTTGCCCTGGGGCAGCTTGTGACCAAAGAAAAGGAAGAGGCAGGCAATGAACATAATAAATAAACAAATGATATAGGATGCTGAGGGTGGCAACTGCCGTGGAGATGGATAAAGCAGTAGAAGAGAAATGTGAATTTTACTTTATTATCATTTTATTTTATCTCATACGTGCAGTGTACGCATGTGTGTATGTGGATATGCCCACATTGTGTGTGTGTGTGTGTGTGTGTGTGTGTGTGT
>CABHPR010155130.1:0-24787 GCA_902168415.1 Peromyscus melanophrys
GGAAAAACCAAAAAAAAAAAAAAATGTATCATGAGGGGTTGGAGAGCTGGCTCAGCAGTTAAGAGCACTGACTGCTCTTCCAGAGGACTCAGGTTCAATTCCCAGCACCCACATGGCAGCTCAAAACTGTCTGTAACTCCAGTTCCAGGGGGCCAGACACCCTCACAGACATACGTGCAGGCCAAACACCAATGCACATAAAATAAAAATAAACTATTGTAAACAAAATGTATCATGAGTGGCTCTGAGGACTAGACCGTGGGGCAGTGCAGACTCCTGCCCGTCAGACGTGTCCCCTCTCCTGCGGCCTCTCCCAGGGACAGAGGGCCCCTCACAGGAGCGGCACTCAGGGACACATTTTCCTCATAGGACTTGGGAACTGGGACAGTTGTGTGGATCCTCCACCAGGGGGCAGCAGACACCACATGACTGGTGGGAGCCCTGAACCCAGCATCCCAGGCAGCCCGGGTCTGGACGGCAGCGAAAGTGTGCACACTCGGCCTGGCTGCAGAAGTCCCCAAGCCAGTGGCAGGGACAGCCACATGGTCAGAGCAGCATGGTCAGAATCACAACAAGGAAGGCCCCACTGAGACAGGGTTTCTCTGTGTAGTTTTGGAGCCTGTCCTGGAACCCATTTTGTAGCCCTGGCTGTCCTGGATCTCACTCTGTAGACCAGGCTGGCCTCAAACTCACAGAGATCCACCTGGCTCTGCCTCCAGAGTGCTGGGATTAAAGGCATGCGCCACCACCACTGCCCAGCTGGAAGATGGTTTTGACTGTATCGCTCTGTCCACATTCTTCTGTGTACCTACGCTGCCCCCCCCCCCCCAGAACAATGACCTCACTGGATGTCCCCACAGCTTTCAGAAAAAGGTGGGCTGATACCATCCCCATCTTAAAGATGAGAAGAGGGAAGCAGAGAGAGACCAGGTCGCTAGCGCAAGGGCACACAGCCGATCAACAGCAGAGCCAATTTGTGTACTCAGTACAGTAGGTCACAGTGGGAGATTGGAAACATCTGGATTAGGTGGGGGGCTCCCTGGAGGAGGTGAAACGTAAGAACGTGAGTGGGTGTTGGTTAGATGTCCTGGGTCAGGGTGTAGTGTCAGGGTCTAGTAGGAGTCCTCTGAGAGATGCGGAGGGGTGTAAAGACTGGACCTGGATGTCTTGCTGAGCAGCTGGGATAGTATCTTGAGAGCAGTAGAGAGCCATGGAGGATGCCTGAGCAGTGGCATGCCCATGTTTGCGCTCCAGGAAGGTCCTTCTGGCCCTTGGGGCACTCATGGGATGACAGGTGAGAGGCGGCCTTGCCTCCTGTGGAGGAGAGCAGCCTCCAGGTGAGGGGCAGGTGAGGGGCAGAGGTCACTGGCCTAGGCCTACTCACCTCCCTTCTGAGACTCAATCTCCTTCTTCGCCTGCTCCAGGATACTCTTGATGGCGTCGTCTGAGCCCGTCTCGGGTGTTCGGATTCTCGGGGTGATGCTGCCTGGGGGAGGCAGGAAGATGGCGGCTGTGGGGCCTGCAGGGTGGGGGAGTCAGGCCCTGGAGGGGGGTAGGAGGGTGTGGACCAGACTGTTCTGGGGGGGTGTGTGTGCGCTTGCGTGCAGGGCCACAGCTTACTCTATGTGACAAATGGTACAGATGGCATAGTGACTCTGGCTTTGGGACTGGAACCCAGGGCCTTGGGTGTGCTAGGCCAGTGCTTAGCCCTGAGCCACGCGCCCAGCCAGACTCTGGCTTAACAGTAACAGACCATGACGATGATGGCTAACACTTTCCCCCCCCCCCCCCGACAGGGTTTCTCTGTGTAGCCTTGGCTGTCTGGGAACTCGCTGGCCTCCAACTCACAGAGATCCGCCTGCCTCTGCCTCCCGAGTGCTGCCATTAAAAGCGTGCACCACCACCGCCCGGCCAGTTAACGCTTCTTGAGCAGTCCTGCTATTCTGGGTGCAGTGGTTAGCGTTCTGGGTCCTTTTAGCCCCTCCCCAGAGAGCTGACAAATGGGGAAACTGAGGAACTGGCCTAGATCCTAGGCTGGGCTGCCCAGGGAGGGTTGGGGGAGGGGCGGTAAGAGTAGGGGGCGGGGCGGGGCCCAGTGAAGGAGGGAGCGAGGCCATACATCCTTCCCTCGAAAGGTGGCGATCAAGGCACAGGGCGGCTCACCTACCCCGGGTTACGCACGGTGCTGGACGGTGGCCGGGGCTGCTGCATGGCTCACCTCGCTGCCGCACCTGGATGGTGCGCAGGGCCAGCACGTTCTGCTCATCCGACAGGAACTGCTTCATCTTGATGAAGGGCTCCTTCCCCTTCACCGTGAGCTTGCGCCAGGGCTTGGGCCGCGCCAGGATCTCACTCACCGAGCCCTGCGACAGCCCCAGCACGTAGTGACCGAACACACGCTGGCCGATGTTGTGCTTCAGCAGCTGCTCCTTCACCTGGAAGGCGATCTCGGCCGTGTCCAGCTGCTCCTCCTCGGGCCCAGCCCCGTCCACAGCCTCTGGGGCCCCAGCGGGCTCAGGGCCGAGCGCGGAGGTGGCGGGAGCCGGAGGCTTGGCACCACCATAGAAGGCCGGTGGGAATGCCAGCAGGTTGCCCGCCTCCCCTTTGAAGGCAGCCGCAGGGCCTATTATGTGCTTGGGCAGCAGGGGGTCCCCAGCCAGCCTCTCCGAGGGTGCCAGGCTGGGGAAGGGGGACAGTGAGAAAGTCCTTGGCCCATCAGGACCCAGGCTGGAGCCCAGCAGTGGCTGCCCAGGGCTTGGGGACAGTGGGTCTTCTGGGCCGGGTGGAGGCGGAAGCTGAGGAGGGTAGGAGGGCTCCGTGCCCAGTGAACTCTTGATGGAGTCGTCCTCCGAGGGGTCCTCCTCTAGAACACCAGGAGGGATGCACAGACAGACAGAGGGACAGAGCGGCCGATGGTAATGGAGGAGAGGGATAGGCAGAGGCAGGAGAGATGATGATTAGAGACGGAGATGGAGAGCGAGGGGATGGAGATGGGTTCAGAGAGAGCAGGGAAATGGAGGGACAAGGAGGGAAAAGGCTATAGACCTCAGAGATCATCAACACCCACGCTCACTCGCTGTTACTCCTCTGTCCTCAAATCCTACCTCCTCAGACCCCCTGCAAATGCTGGTTTGTGGGAGCCACCTGCTGCCGTCGGGAACATGACCCTAGCAAGCAGGGATGGGTTCACTGTCTCGGAGGTGTCTTACGCCCCTCTGTGCCCACATCACTCAGGCCACCCAGCACTTTCAATTTAGAAGGGAAGGGAAGGGATGAATTATGCGCCTGCTGTATTCTTGGGGAGGGTCACAAGGCTAAAAGGTCACTGAGGCACTCGTGGGGAGAAGGCAGTTTTAAGGTGTGGACCATTCCCAGGGGTTGGCTGTGGGGTGGGGGTATGGACACCTCCCCCTCCTGACTCCTTCTTAAAGCCCCACTGTCCAGCTGGACTCAAGGTCAAGGGGAGCCATTGGGAGCCTTGGGACTACCTGTAACTTTGAATATGGGGAAAGCATCACACAGCGGGTGTTCATCTCACAGGCTGGGTCTTGGTTCTCCTGCCTCATAGATGGCAGTGGCCCTGGGGTGTTTAAAAAGTCCAGGGGCCATCCCTGCCCAGACCCCAGCCCGAGTGCCCCTCAGGGTGTTCCTTGTCCCCTACCAGGGCTGGCCAACAGCGCTGGTTTCTCCAGCAGGAACTTCTGTGTGGGAAAGAAGGCCTCCTTGGCCATGAGCAGAGGGTCGTCTGGCTTGGTCAGGGCCTGAGGAGACGGGAAGCAAGGCTGAGAAGGCATGGTTGGTGCGGGCTTGGGGGCGGCCAGCTTTGGGGGACAGGGGATGGTGGTGGGGACATGTACCTGCGGGAGGCTGCAAGTGCTGGAGGCCAGCTTCATGGCTCTCAGGATGCTGCCAGAGAAAGGAGAGATGCCTGTGGTCAGCGGGCCCCAGCAGGAAGAGAGGCCCCAAGGGAGATGCTGCCTATGCCTTTACCAATGAACTCTTCACAGGCGACCTTGGGGTCGCTGGGTCTCACATAGCCCAGGCTAGCTCATTATTCAAACCCATTATGTGGCTGAGGCTGGCCTTGAACTCCCGATCCTCCTGCCTCCACCTCCCAAGCGCTGGGATGACAGGTGCACAGTATCACCCACCTCTGATCTTCCCCTTTCTCCCAGCTTTCTCTCACACCCCCACCCCTTCCTCTCCCCTCCTCTGTGGTTCTAGGGAAGGGACCCAGGGCCCCTTGCACGCCACCCAAGTCCTCTGCCATTGAGCTACCCTGCCTGCCTTGTTGCTTCAGCGGGACATGGATGGAAACTATAAGATACAGAGTTTTCCAGAAAGTTCTAAAAAGCAAAAACTTGGATTTGCCTTGGGCTGTATGCCGAGCGCCGAAGCGGCTCCACAGGAATGGAGGGGTGTGTGGTCACCGCACTAAGGATCATGGGAGAAGAGATGATGGAGTACCCTACCACAGTCATGTCGGGGGCTTAGGCATCGGACCCTGGGGACACCAAGGGTCAACTGTCTCCTGCAAACTGTGCCAACTGCAGGCCCGAAGTGACAGGCATGTTCATAGGCTCCGTTGGTTCCCGGAGGCAGCTTGGCCTGGTGAAGCCCCTGTCCCCACGGCCTGTGCTTATCTGGCTGGTGTGTGAGCCCCCAGTTCCCACACCGTGAAACAAGATGACTAGCTCCACGTCTTCACGGGACAGGACCAGGTTAGTTTCCCTGTCGGCTTGACACAGGCTAGAGTCTTTGGAAGAGGGATTCTTAACTGGGAAAATGTCTCCGTGAGATCGACCTATAGTCTGTGGGGGCATTGCCCTGATTAATGGTTGACGTGGGAAGGCCCAGCCCTTCTACAAGCAAAGGGGCCCTGGGTCCTACCAAGAAGGCAGGCTGAGCAAGCCATGGGGAGCAAGCCAGTGAGCAGCACCCCTCCATGGCCTCTGCCCCCGCTCCTGCCCCCCAGGGTCCTGCCTGGTTTCCACTGATGGAACCTGTAAGCTACAAGCTGGTTTTGGCTAACACTTTACCACAGCAGCAGAAACCAAACCAGGACAATCAGTTTGTTTCCTTGAGGCCCAAGCTGGGGTGACAGGGCCCCCGCCTTGGCCTCGTGGACAGCAACGGGGGGGGGGGGGGGGGTTGGAGGGGAGGCCATGAGCTTGGCTCGCAGTCCCGGCCAGCACCGTTCAGCCCCGTACCTCAGCTCTGTTTTAATCTCTTCATAGTCAGCCTGGGCCTCCAGCTTCTCTTGTAGTTTCTAGAAGACAAGTGGGGACAGTGAAGCCGGCCCCGTGCTCCCAGCCTGCCACCGCCCCGGCCACCCTGGGACCTGCCTCTATGGCCTCAGATTTGGCTGCTAGCTGCCGCTCCAGGTCAGCGATCTGGTTGGCTGAGACCTCCTCCAGCTCCTGCAAGGAGTGTCGTAGCTGCTGGGCATCCTTCAGCAGCCTCAGGATCTCTCTGTCCTTGGAGGCCAGGGCTGCCTCCAGCCGGGGCCCTGAGCACAGCGCGAAGCTCACCTTCTCCTGGGGGACAGAGTGGGGTGTGAGTGGCTTTGAGGGGCTGAACCAGGGGAGGGCACGCCACCCCTGGATCCCAAGCAGAAGGGAACATTCCATCTGGGTGATCCAGTACTGTTGTCCGGCCTGCACAGTTCCCCTAACATAAGCCATGCTTCATTCAAAACCTTTGCTGTCCAAGTACAACCATGGCTGGGTGTGATGATAACCTCTGGAGTCAGAGGCAATAGGATGACCTCCAAGGTTCCAGGTCAGCCGGCGCTACACAGTGTACACAGTGAGACCTTGTCTTAAAAAAAAAAAACAAAAAAACCTAGAAAAAAAAAAAGCCTCTGTTGGTTAAGTAGGGGGCCTGCGTTTCATCTCTGGAACACATGTGAAAAAGCTATGTGTAGTGGTCTCCATGTGTCACCCCAGGGCCAGGCAGGCAGAGGCAGCTGGATCCCTGGAGCTCAGTAGCTGGCCAGCCTAGCCTAGTCCATGCAGTCCAAGCCAGTGAGAGATCCTGTCTCAGAAAATAAGGTGGATGGCCTCTGGGGAATAGCATCTAAGGTTGTCCTCTGGCTTCAACACACATATGAACATATATGCCCATATGTGTACACATATATGTTCACACACAGAAAGGAAAATAAGAGAAAAGCTGAGCAGAGGGGAGCTGTGGCAAAGGCAATTCCAAAACAGGTTTGGGTTGTCTGTCTGTCTGGGTCCTACCCCAAGGGGATCGACCCATCTAGGAAACCATGGAGCCTCAGGGCTAGATCAAAGAAATCCCAGCCACAGGCCATGTTACTATGGTATCTCCCAATTTGTTCCAGATCTGTCCCCTATCTGGGGTCTTGGAAACTGCCCCTGTGTCCCTATAACAAGGGACAGACTGCTACCTGTGGGACTTGAGTCAGACTAGTCTCAGGCTCAGTTACACAATCTAAGAAAAAAAAACATGCACAAAAACAGCCCACCACTACTAATCCTGCTTTCTTCCTTGGAGATAAATGCCAATTAAAACAGGAAGCGGATGCCATTAATACATTAAATTAATTAGCATCAAGCGCCACTGTTGTGCTCAGAAAAACTGCTTCCCAAACCAGCCGGGCTCCCTGCGGCTGGTTAGCCATTTGCAGGTTCCAGGGGGGTTAATTAAGAACCACTAGTGACTCTTCCCTAGACAGCCACCAAAGCTCCGTTGCTCTCTAGACATGCGTCTGTGGGACAGTCACCTGGCAGATCACAGACGACACCGTCTCCTGGGACACAGTCACACGTACCTTCCTGGATTCTCATGCACACACACACACACACACAGACACACAGACACACACAAAGAGTGAACTTCTTGCATCAAAGATCCATTGTCACTGATATATATCATCCCAGATAGGCACACATGGGTGCAAGAGGCCATGAGATCTGATAAGCAGAAGCCACCAAAGACACGCTCATGATATCAGTCAAAAGCATTGGCTACTTCCCAGCACCTTCTATGAGCCAAGCAGTCCTCTCTATAACCCTGCAAGGTAGGTGAGGACAGGGGATGAAACTGAGGCATGGTCAGTGCATACATGCGCGCGCGCGCGCGCGCGCGCATGCACACACACACACACACACACACACACAGTCACTGCTATAGACAGAGGCACCGTCCAATATTCACAATGAAGGAGTGCTATGGCACAAGTACCCACGTGTTAAGGAAGGCATAAACCACCCGCCCCTTGTGATCGTGTAAGGAACTGTGACTCTAACCACTTGGCATGCAGGAACACGGGAAGGAGGCAGACTGGTGAGGACGTAAGGGCAGAATGGTGGGTGGTGACTCAAATCTTTAGGCAGGCAATGACCCCAGGACCCTAGGAGGTGCTGGCCAGAGAAAAGGATAAAGATGGATTGACTTTGTTAGGGACTTCGGGACTGATAGCTGAGATGGGCTCTTTATAGCATGTGGCTGGCGGAAGGGGCGGGTCCCATGGGAGTCATCTCTACGTTTTAGGACTTAAGGGCTGAGTACAAGCCCTAAGTCTTCTTCTAGCGACTGATCAGGGCCACAAGGTCCCAAGCGGCCACCAAGCAATACAAGCCCAATGTTCAACAGCACCCCCTGGTGGCCACCACCCACACTGCACCTCAGTCACCTTGCCCAAATCTTGGCACACCTTGCAATGCCTGTGACCCTCTCTGGCCTGAGAACAATTCTAGCATTCACAGGCAAGGTGAGGGAGGCATCCAAAGGAAGACACTAGGCTTTTTGTGAAACACCAGTCAATGGAAGCTCGAAGATTCAGAATGGTGGCTACAGTGTTATCTTGCTGGTACAACAGGTTCCGAGGAACCGTCTTACTAGGCTGACCTCAACAATGCCCTCCCTGTGTCCCTGCTCACATGCACAGCGCCCTCCCAGAGCCACCCACTTTTCCTGTGTGCAGAGATGTGGCCTTCTCCAATCCTTCCCTCTGCCACCCTCCCTTCCCTTCCGAGGGGCATCCTTACCCCACTGGGTCCCTGGGGGGAACAGCAAGCCAGGCGGATGGAGCTGTTGACCGATGCCAGCTGCTCCCGCAGGCTTTCCACCTCCCGCTGGGCAGCCTCTGCTCGCTGTGGGGGAGAAGAGGGGAGAAAGTGAGAGACCCTACACCTGCACCATCCTGGGTCTCCAAGGACCCAGGTCTTCATGTTGTTGGTCCTGAACCCAGTTCGGGACCTAGGAAGTTGGTCACTACCATCACCGAGCCTGTGGCTGGGCACAAAGAAGAGCAGCCTCACCTCCCTTTTTCTGGTGAGACGGCATTACAGAGCAGAGGCTACCAGGGGTGTCTCTAGATGCTGGGGTGCCTGGGACCCCCAAGGTGAGAACATTCCTACTGCCAGGGAGGGGAGAGCAGAAAGGGGCCGTCTGTGCCCATCCCCAGGTGGTTCTGACACATACTCGGGCCTATGTCTGTTCTCAGGCACTGGATCTAGACTATGCTCCAGAGGGGGCATCTGCTGAGGTGGCTCCGGTTCACAGGCTGTGACAGGCCTCTGGGAGAGCCCCTTGGTCTTCTAAAGCCTCAGTCTCCCTTTTACAAAAACGGAGGCATTAAAAACAGCAGAGGAGGCCTGAGTGCTTAGAAACAGAGCAGGGTACTTTGCTAAAAGGAGTCTATGGTAGAGCTTAACTCTACTCATGCAGTTACTTGGTTATTTATTCCAGAATCTTCTATAGTCTGGGCTGGCTCTGAACTTGATATGTCGCTGAGGATGACCTTGAACACCTGGTCCTCCTGTCTCTACCACAGGTGTATGTCACCACACCCGGCTGTGATCTCTTTTCTCAAGCCCATGCCATTGGCAAAGATCTGAAAGTTTGGACACATGGTACTGGCTTCATTATCAGACAACCAGACTGGTCCCTGCAAAAGGGGTCTGGGGAATCATCGTGGCTCCATTTGCCATGCCCTGAAGGCATAGACCCCTTGCCCAGTCACCCGACTTTCAGGAACTGGTGATACCCATCAGCTCATGCATGTGTGAGATGGTGTCTGCCTGAGTTTAACTGTGAAGGTGCTGGTTGGGAGGAGGGGAAAGGTGGGCATTAACTATAAACAGTCATCCATAGTGGCCTGGGTAGAGCAGAGTCAGTATTAACTATAAACAGTCATCCATAGTGGCCTGGGTAGAGCAGAGTCAGCAATCTATAACCCACTGCCTGTTCTTTTTTTTTTTTTTTTTTGGTTTTTCGAGACAGGGTTTCTCTGTGTAGCTTTGCACCTTTCCTGGAACTTACTTGGTAGCACAGGCTGGCCTTGAACTCACAGAGATCTGCCTGCCTCTGCCTCCCGAGTGCTGAGATTAAAGGCATGCGCCACCACCGCCCGGCCAGCCTGTTCTTATAAATAAAGCTTTATTGGCACACAGACATGCTCACTCATGGACACAAGGTCCAAGCTTGTCTGCTGCAATGGCAAAGCTGCCTCTTTGCGACAAGGAGCTAAAATATTTATTTCCTGGTGTTTGAAGCAAAGCCTGTTGTCTCTGGGTTAGAGGAGGGCATGGCAGTGGGTACAGGACAGGTGACCAGCGGAGGCAATGGAGAGCATGTACGCTCATGTGGGTCCATGAGTTGGTTTGTGAATGGGTGGCATAGCTGGAAGAAGAGCCCAGAAACTGGTCAGACAGGCTGCTGGGGGAGGGGAGACTGCCTGGGATCTGCTGGGGGAGGGGGCACTACCCCAGGATCTACTGGGGGAGGGGGCACTACCCCGGGATTTGCTGGGGGAGGGGGCACTGCCTGGGATCTTCTGAGTCATCTTTTTTGAATTTTGAACCATGTGAGTGAATGACCTAATTAAAAGTATAAGGTAGGCTGGGCATGGTGGTGCTTTTAGTCCCAGAGGCAGGCAGAGCTCTGTGAGTTCAAGGCTTGCCTGGTCTACATAATGAGTTCCAGGTCAGCCAGGGCTACAATGAGATCCCATCTCAAAAAAACAAAAACAGAAACAAAAAACAACAAAAAAAAACCCCCAAGCTGGTCTATGGTGGTGCACGCCTTTAGTCCCAGCACTCGGGAGGCAGAGGCAGGCAGATCTCTGTGAGTTCGAGGCCAGCCTGGTCTACAGAGTGAGATCCAGGACAGCCAGGGCTACACAGAGAAACCCTGTCTCAAAACATGGGGAAAAAAACACCACCACCAACACCCACTAAAAATGTTATGCAACCTATAAAAATGGGGGTCACTTGATCATTAAAAACACCTCAGAGCTGGCTGAAAGTGTGGCCCAGTTGGCAGTGTTTGCTCAGCATGCAGGAAGCCTCGGGTTCCAACCCCCAGCACAGTTTATATAAAGCATAAACTGGATGTGGCAACAACACACACCTGTAATCCTAGCTCTCGGGAGGTGGAGGCAGGAGGATCAGGAGTTCAAGGTCATCCTCAGCTATACTGGCAGTTCAAGGCCAGCCTAAGATACAGCAGATCCTGCCTCAAAAACAAACAAACAAAATCCAACCAAACAAGCCCAGGAGCTGAGCCCAGGGAAAGCCTCTATCACTACGGCCCTGGTCCTGCCTCCTGGGAGACACTGCTCCCATGGTGGCTAGAACTGAGGCTCGAGAGGGGTCAGTAGCCTGCACTGTGCTCACAGGGACTGGCCTCAGGGCCTTTGTTCTGAGGGACTCCGCCAGCAGGCTCTGAAAGCCAGCCCCAAGGTGTCCCCTGCCACGGGACTGGCCTGCTGACCATGGGGATATCCGTGGATGAGGAGCTGTAGGCCCTTCCTGGCCAGGCCTCAGCTGTGGCACTGCAGGAGCTTGGCAAGGCCAGAGAGCTGGGGCCCAGGTATCCCCAGCCAGCCCTCCCTCCTCAGCCCTGCTCCCACCCACTGGAGGCTTTGGCTTCCTGCTCACCTGGTTGGCTTTTTCCAGGTTTGTCATGATCAGGCCGACCTCATCTGCCCTGAGACACAAAAAGAAAGAAAGCGGCCCTAAGACAGGTTGGCAGCCTCTGCCTGTACCTCTGCCCCACAGTGAGGGACATGGAGGCTGCGGTCCACACTCCCCACCCGAGAGAAGACCGACTGGGTGGAAAAGAATCCTGACTGCTGAGAATTGGGGACCAAGCCTCAAAACTCCTCTTGAAGGCAGCCCAGCCCCCACCATCCTCAGGGCCCCAATCTCTGGGGAGCCAACACCAGAGATGTCCCCCCACTGTACCTCGACCGAGTGCCCTTCCTCCTAAGAATCAGCTCCCCCATACAGGAGGCCTGCTGTGACTCCCTAAGGGGGTTGTGTGTCTTCTGTGGTACGATTGATTTCCCCCACACTATGACACGGAGGGCCTAGGACAGGTCTGCCTAGCTTGGTGGGACTCTGGGACCTGGGGGACACTGTTGGTCACACCTGTACTGCACACACGCTCTAGGCCTTCCCTGTACCGGCTGACCCTACTGCCACAGGAGCACTAGTGTGTCATCCGGAGGTTGCCTGCCTGGGCCACGCCTGCCTTCTCTGCCCCTGCCTCACTCAAGCTCTTCTCTAGGAGACACTAGTCACATGCTCAGCACAGTGCTCGCCCACAGTAGGTGCTCAATAGTAACTCTGAATGGATGTATCATGGCCTGTTACTGTCTGTGTCTGCTCTGACTAAATCAAGGACAGGAGTTAATGTTTCCCCCAGGGTCTCAGCACAGCACCAGATAAACAGTGACACTCAATAAATGTTTAAGGAGCAAGCGATGTCTTTCAACCTGAAGAAGTGCTCGCACCAGATAAACAGTAGGCGCTCGATAAATGTTTATGGAGCAAGCGATGTCTTAAACCTGAAGAAAGGCTTGCATTGTGAGTCATTTAAATGCTGTCATTTGGCCTCCACAGGTTGTACTGGGAAGTTGAGAAGTGGGGACAGCTCCTGGGTCAGGGGTCAGGGGTCAGGGGTCAGGGGTGAGGTTGCCCAATGGCTTCATTCAGGTGGGCTCAAAGGTGTTTTGACTGTGGTGTGTGAACAGAGACGGGAAGTGTGTGTGTGTGTGTGTACAGAGGGAAGCAGGCATCCCTGGCTCACTTACTTGGACGCAGCCTCCTCATCGTATTTCCTCCTCAGCTCCAGCAGCTCCGTCTGTGTGGCCTTTAGCGCTGGGAGGGGTAAAGACGGAGTGAGGAGCAGCAGCCGCTGGGCAGATTCCCTCCCCGCCCCTCACATATACACCGGAAGGCAGTTCGGGTGGGCAAGGGATGGAAGAGCTGGCAAGGTTGGGACCCTCCTGTCTGGGGCAGGCGAGGGCCTCTTAGAGCAGTGGGTTCTCAACCTGTGGGTCACAACCCCTTTGGGGGTTGAATGGCCCTTTCACAGGGGTCGCCTATCAGGTAATTACATTACGATTCACTACACAGCAAAGTAACAATGTAAATAGTATTATGGTCCGGAGTCACCACAACATGAGGAACTGTATCAAAGGGTCACAGCGTTAGGAAGGTTGAGAACCACTGTGTTACACCCCTGAGAAGTGCAGGGAGCCTTGGCTTAGTGGTACTGTGGGGCTGTCCACTTTCCTGCCCTGCAGGCCTGGGTGGAGCCTTCCACCCACCCTGAGGCTAGCCTTTCGACAAAGCCAGGAGCGCTAGTCTGAATTGACACTGAGAGATTTCTAGAAAAATCCCAAGGGTTTTTTTTTTTTGTTTTTTTTTTGAGGGGGGATCTTGTTTTTCTTTCTTTTTTTTTTTTTCTTAAAGATTTATTTGTTACGTATACAGTGTTCTGCCTGCATGTATGCCTGCGCACCAGAAGAGGGCGCCAGATCTCATTACAGATGGTTGTGAGCCACCATGTGGTTGTTGGCAATTGACCTCAGGACCTTTGGAAGGACAGCCAGTGCTCTTAACTTCTGAGCCATCTCTCCAGTCCTGTCTTGTTTTTCAGGGACAGAGTTTCACAATATGTCTAAGGCTATTTGGAACTCACTATGTAGCTCAGGCTAGCCTTAATCCTCCTGTCTCAGTTTTCTGCCAGTTAAACATTGAGAAATCTAAAGGGTAGGCTACTCACTCTCAGCCACCAGAACCTGCCTGGTGGCCCAGGGCAGTAGTCACTTTCCTGGCAACCTGGTTTCACCAGGTGCCCTAGACATCATCTCTGCCACTGCCCCCATGGCCCTGTGCATGCTCAATGTTGAAGAGTCAGACCCCACTTGGTTCCATCCAAGCTCTGCTGAATGAGTTGTTCTCTACACCCTATTTCTGGCTTCCCTTCCGTCTTTGGGCACGCCCAATCCATCGCCTGAAGTTCATGGCTTGACCCCCACACTGCTTCGAGGGCTATCACCTGGGCCAGGGGGTCATACCTGAATGTAACACCTTGATTTTCTCCTCTGCCTCCCCCAGCCTGGCTGCCAAGGTGACGTGGACTTCTTGGAGGCCCCTGCAGAAACATGGCTGCTCACACTGGTTGCAGGGACAGACCTGGTCCCACTCGGAGCAAGGCCCTC
This sequence comes from Peromyscus melanophrys, assembly GCA_902168415.1. NCBI lineage: Eukaryota > Metazoa > Chordata > Mammalia > Rodentia > Cricetidae > Peromyscus > Peromyscus melanophrys. Next base: position 13,487 of record CABHPR010155130.1, read on the forward strand.
CCCATGGTCTGTCTGTACCTTATTCCATGCGGAATCCAGACCTGGTACACCCACCCATCTCTCCCACAACCCGCTCCGATGCTACGGTCCCCTGTGGCTGGCATTGACAGTGTGTTGGGCCTCAGTTTATCTATAAACAGAACTCCTGAGGGGCTCCACCACAGTGGGTGCCGTGGGTCCTGCATCGTCAGCCCGCAGCCTTCCTGGTTTTATTCTCATGCCATGGGGTCATTCTGCTGCCTCTGGCAGGAGCTTGGATGTTCAGCCAGGCCCTGAGGACTCTTTCAGGAGGGGACCTGGCTCTAGCATCGGAGAAAAGGGGCCCAAGTGGGATCGGAGGAAGGTTATACACAGAGCTGGGGCCAATGCTATCCAGCCGCCTCACTTCTAACTGGGAATGAGCCTTGAAGTTTGGCGTCACCTTCCCCTCTCAGGATGCCCCTCTGGCAACTCTCACGTCCTTGCTGCTGCAGGCAGGCTCCTACCTCACAGCCTTGGCCCTGGCTGTTCCCTTGGCCAGTCACACCCATCTACACCTGCGGGAGTCTCACTGACAGGGGGCTTTACCTGCCCTAGACCGACTGCCCCCTGGTGCCTTAGAAAAACCCTGCCATCCTATCTCCTCCCTCTTGCTGGATTTTTCTTCACCGTTGGATAGACATGGCTTATCTTTATTTCTTCCTGCTGGCCAGCTCAACGATGTGCCAGCTTTGGTGCTGGCAGACTCTGTCTGGGTGAGGCGGATGTCTATCATCCACTGATATTGCATCAAAGGGAAGGCCCTAGACAAGGCTGGTAGGCCTCATTTAACCCGTAGACGTTTTTAAGAGTACGGTAAGGAAAGCGTTGGTGTTCCCAGGGAGCGGGAGCTGTGCCTGGGTTCTGCTACTGGTACAACTGACAAGATCCCATGACCGTGTGACCAAAGGCCCCAAATACGAGTCTTAATCCATATATAAAAACTAAACTAGCTCATACACAGAAATCCTGCTATTTCTTTTAGGATAAGACTGATAAATGTTCCCAGACCAACCCATTCCCCAGACAGGGTAACTGAGGCTTGAAGAGTAAGGTAAGAGTCCCAGGGCCTGCCTCAAGGTCCCTCACCCTTCCCCATCTCCCACCTGCCCTTGACTGCCCCCGGTGGGCTTCCTGGGCAGCCCTCCCTCCCCTCCCTCCCTCTCTCCTCACTTCTGTCTCTCGGCCTCATCCTTCTGCAACAAGGTGTCTGTCAGGAGGGTGTGCTGGGTGTGCAGGTGGCTGCCGTTGGCCGGCGTGTGCCCGGTAGGGCACGTCCCCTCGTTCTGCTCTGTGGAAGACAGGGAGGACCACACTCATCACTCAGCTGCTGTCAGGGAGCTCTCCACAGGCCACAGTGGACCCCGGGGATCAGTCCCTCAATTTATCATTAGAGAGCGCCTGCGGGGGAGGGGGGAGATAGGGGGGATGGGGGGGCTGGAACCCACTGGCTTCTGGGCTGGCTCGCTTACAAAGTGTACTAGCTCATTTTTATGTCAACTTGGCACAGGCTAGCGTCATCTGAGAGGAGGGAACCTCAATTGAGAAAATACTTCCGTAATATAGGGCTGTAGACAGGCCAGTAGGGCATTTTCTTAATTAGTGATCGACGGGGGAAGGGCCCAGCCCGTGGTGGGCGGTGCCCTCCCTGGGCTGGTGGTCCTGGGTTCTATAAGAAAGCAGGCTGAGCAAGCCATTCAGCAGCACCCCTCCACGGCCTCTGCATCAGCTCCTGCCTCCAGGTTCCCGCCCTGCTTGAGTTCCTGACTTCCTTCAGGGATGCGGAAGTGTAAGCCAAATTAACCCTTTCCTTCCCAACCTGCTTATGGTTATGGGGTTTCATCACAGCAACAGTAACCCTAACTGGGACACAAAGCCAAGTTCCCAAAGTTCCAGCCTCAGACAGCACACCTAGGGGCCCCTTCTGACCATCCATGCCCCCTCTGTCCTCTCTATTATTTTTAAAATTGTGCTAAAATACACATAAGACCTTCCACCTTAACTATTTTCGACTGACATTCATGATATTATCTGTTTGTGTGCTTTTTTTTTTTTTTTTGTCAGGTCCAAAAGAGATTCCATTTCCCCAAATTCTGGGGGTTAGACAAAAAGCCAGCGTTCTCAGGAACTTGTAGAGCTGGCTCCCCTTCTACCAAAAGGAGCCATTTCCTTTACCACTGGCAGAAGGGACCAATGGCTACCTGTGGTGTCTATTAGCGTACACCAGTGGCCACAGGCTGGCCTCCAGGCTCCCTCAGGATGACAAGGACCTGTTACACATATCCCAGTCCATGCCAGCATCCTAGGCTCCCCCAGCTTACAGGCTTCCCTCCCCCAGCTAGGCTTTCTCTTTCGCTGGCACTCTTTCTCTCTCCCGCTCTATCTCCTCGCCCCTCTCTGCCCCTGCTTTTCCTCATGGCCCCGTTGGTCCAGTCTGCTGGTCACGTTCAGTCTACTACCTTCTCTCACTGCTCCAGACCCTTCCAGATGCCTCTGGCTGTTCTCTCTCTCATATCTACAATAAAAACCTTCCCCTTAGCCATACCACAGAGTGTTGTCAGTTTATACAATTTTTTTCCCCCCCGAGACAAGGTCTACATAGCTCAGGCTGGTCTTTGGTCTCCTGAGGGCTAGAACCTTCAGGCATGGTGGTGCGCGCTGCTCTGACTGGATGCTGTGGGCACAAGGTGGTAGGGCCTGAGATGGCAGATCCTGCAGCCCTGGCACCATAACCCATTGTCACTGGAGGCAGCGGAGTCTGGCTCCTGCCCCACGACCCCAAAGGGTGCGCAGATCTGGCTGAATCTCCAACGTGCAGGTTTGTCCTACCATCATCCTGTGGTGGCATCATCAGTACCTCTGACACTGGGTGGCTCTGGGCACCTCTTCCACGAGATGTGCACGTCCTGTAGGCGCTGCCCACTGGGGTCAAAGCTCGGGCGCTGCAGTCTGTCGTCCAGAGTCCGCGCCACCTCAAAAGAAGGAATAGCGTCTGAAGGAGAGAGAGAGAAAGTGGGGAGGTGGCGGTCAGGGGATCACAACGCCCTTCCACAGAAAGCTGGGGAAAAGTACATTAGAGTCACCTGGGAATCACTCTGATGGCTACAGAAAGCAGGGATAACTTTTTATTTCTTTTATTTATTTTAAAAATTAAAAACATGCCGGGAGGTGGTGGCTCACGCCTTTAATTCCCTGCACTGGGGAGGCAGAGAGGCAGGTGGATCTCTGTGAGTTCGAGGCCAGCCTGGTCTACAGAGCAAGATCCAGGACAGGCACCAAAGCTACACAGAGAAACCCTGTTTTGAAAAAAAGCAAAACAAAAAACAAAACAAACAAACAAAACACAAAAATTAAAAACATATTTTTAAATTACGGGGGAGGGGCGGTATGTGCACATGAGTGCCGGTGGCCTCAGAGGTGTCAGATGCCCCCAAGTTGGAGTTCCAGGTGGTTGTGAGCCAACTTACGAGGGTGCTGGGAAACAAACTTGGGTCCTCTGCAAGAGCAGCACATGCTGAGCCACCTGGGGTGGTGTGAATGAGAACGGCCCTCATAGGCTCATATGGTGAAATGCTTGGTTTTCGGTTAGTGGAACTGTTTGGGAAGGATTAAGAGGTGTGGCCTTGTTGAGGTTTGTCAGTGGGCGTGGGCTTGGAGGTTTCAAAGGCCCATGCCAGGCCCAACCTTTTTATTTATTATTTATTTTTGTTTTGTTTTGAGATGGGGTACCTCTATGTAGTCCTGGCTGTCCTGGAACTTACTATGTAGACCAGGCTGGCCTCAAACTCACAGAGATCTGCCTGCCTCTGCCTTCCGAGTGTGGCGCATGACACCACACCCAGCTGCCAGGCTCTATCCTATTCTCTGCCTACTGTCCATGGATTAGAATGTAAAGTTCTCGGCTCCTTCTCCAGCACTCTGCCTGCCTGTGGCTATGCATTGCGAAAGCTGGGAGGCCCCTCCGAGTCTTCTAGGATGCTTGTACGTTTTGGGAGCTCCCTCTCCCATGCCTAGGGTCTCAATCAGCATGTAACTGACTTCTACTGTTACGGTCGGACTCACAAAGGGGCCCTGCACACTCCATGAGGCAACAGAAGTACTGAGCGGGCCAAGCTGAGTAAGGATGTTCGACCTGGGGGGACCTGGTCCCTATCTTTCCAGCCCCTCGCAGTCGAACTGACCATCAGTTCTGTGACTGTTCCACTGTTCCTGGAGCCCCTCGCTCCCTATTTCCAGTAAAGCTCTCACCCCTGGGTAGACACACCACAGGCTAAGACACTTACCAATTAAGTACAAGAAAACCCACCCCAAGACGTAGGCCTCGCCTGTCGTGCAAATCCTAAATGGTCTTATAATAAAAACCCGGAGCCAGATATGGCGGTAAATACTCAAAGATCAGAGAGACAAAGGAAGAAGCCACTAGAGAAACTTCTCACCACTACTGAATCCTCAGGCGGAAAGGGAGGCTAGATCCTGTCTCCACCAATCCTCTGACTGAAAGCCTCTGAGTCCTCAGCCGAAAGGGCGCTAGTTCCTGTCTCCTCACACCTTATATGCCCTTCTCTGCCCAGCCTTTTCACTTCCTTCCTAGTGCTGGGATTAATGATGTGTGTGCTTCCCAAATACTGGTAGCAAAGGCATGAGATCTCAAGTGCTGGGATTAAAGGCGTGTGACTCCCAAGTACTGGGATTAAAGGTGTGCGCTACCACTGTCTGGCTCTGTTTCTCTCCTAGGCTGAGCCAATCTCACGTAGTCCAGGGTGGCTTTGAACTCACAGAGATCCAGACGGATCCCTGCCTTCCAAGTGCTAGGATTAAAGGCATGCGCTGCCACTGCCTGGCTTCTAGGTTTAATCTAGTGGCTGGCTCTGTCCTCTGATCCTCAGGCAAGCTTTATTTGATACACAATATATCACCACACTCGCCATCACACCCAAAGCACTCAAGAGGTCCAGGGGAAAGGCACCTTGCAGGTGACAGAGCCCAGCACAAGAACAGCAACCACAGTCCTCAGTGTCCCCCCTGTGGCTGGCTTGGATCCCACCCATTGTCACATGGAAAGAAAACAAAACAAAACTGAGGCTCAGGGAGTCAGGTGGTGTGACATTGGGGTCAGAGTCTTCTGATGGGATCTTACAAACATGGCCAGTCCCAGCGTGCGCAATTACAGCCTCAGCAGGTGGATGTAATGCTCACAGATGCATCCTGGACCACAGGACCTGAGGCCCTGGCTCCTTCTCATCCCCTGGAGCCCCTCTCCTCTTGGCTCACCCACTTGGGTTTCAGGATTGCTGTGCACCTTTGACAAACAGCTGTTCCCTTCTGTGCCTCACCATAGATGGCAGAACCCAGGGCGAGGGTGGGGGTGGGGGGTTGTGTGACGAGGAGCGCAGAAAATGGTCAACGCAGCCCCCAAGACCTCACCAGACACAGAAACCCTAACTATCCCTTCTTCATGATGCCCCAGTCCTCACCTCTGAGGCTAGGCTTAGGAGCGCCAGCAAGAACATGCTCCCTTCCCCTTCCAGCAGCTCACATGCCACCTCTTTCAGGGAGGCCTCCACATCGCGTCCATCCTCTTAGACAAAAACAGACCCCCGGGTGCCCTTCTTGGGTCCCACCACAGTCAGACTCATCCAGCCAAGGATGCTGGGATCACAGCCATTCTTGCTTCACCCTTCTCACGGAACCTGGCTTAAGCCGGACAGTCTAGACAAGCACCATGCTCACCTCGGAGCACCTTCGGGTCTGGCTGGAACAAGGTGGCTCCTGGCGTCAGTCTTTGTCTCCTGGTTGTTTAGGTGGCGGAAGGCTGGACGATGCGTGCACTGAGGTGAGCAGGTGTGAGGGACTTGGCAGTGGCTCTCCTCTGTCAGCCACGCGTGCCCCCCACCCCCCCAACGCCTGTCATTAGGCCGGTCCTGCTCAGCGGGGTGTGCCATTATGCCTCCCCGGGCTGGTGTAATTATACATTGACATAATTAACCCAGCAAGCGCATTAGGCAGGCCGGCTAAAAATTCATCTCTAATTATTTGTTGTGTGCATGCTAACGAGCCCATCTGCACTGCCTTTGTACAACACGAACAAATTAATTTACAAGTCTAGATTTTTTAATAAGTTCAAGGAATTGCTTTCTATTGTGGCCTGGTTTTTTTTGAGGAAGGAAGAAGAAAGGCGCCAGGCGTTTGCAGGGGTCATCGGGGAAGTTAGATAAACATGGGAGAGCACAGGCAGAGGAGGCCATGGGGTCGAGGAAGTTCTAGACTGTGGCAAAGGGGCCCAGAAAGCCAGGCCAAAGGACCGCACGGGATGGGGGGGGGCAGGAAAGGGTGCCTGTCACCTGCTGTTCACAGAGACCAGGGCACAGCCCTCTGCCCTCCTGGAGGAGTTCCTGACAGACCGTGTGTTCTGCCCTGGGAGTCTGGGCTCCACACAGGAGAGGTGGGAGGAATGTGGAGTGAGTGGGCAGTTCTTACGTCCCAGGAGACATTAACGGGGAGCTTAAAAAGAAGGCACTCAGCTGGGCCTGGTGATGAGGCCTGTCAACTCAACTTCTATGGAGGCCGGGGCAGGAGGATTGCAAGTTCAAGGGCAACTTGGTAACAGGAAGCCTGGGGATGTGGCTTGGTTACTATAACGCATTGGTCACGTGAATGGAGCCCTGGGTTTCAATTCCCCATAAACCAGGAGTGATGGCGCACACCTCTAATCCCAGCACTCTGGAGACGGGGTCAGGAGGATGAGGCGTTGTTCAAGGCCAGCCTGAGCTACCTAAGACCCTGGCTATGGGAGTGGGGTGGAGTATGGGGGTGGGGGAGGCTGGAGATGTGGCCAGCAGCAGAGCGCTTTCCTTTTGAGATAGGATCTTTTTTGTTTGTTTGTTTTTTTGAGAAAGGGTTTCTCTGTGTAGCCCTGGCCATCCTAGAACTCACTCTGTAGCCCAGGCTGGCCTTGGACTCAGAGATCCACCTGCCTCTGCCTCCTGAGTGCTGGCATTAAAGGCGTGCACCACCACCTCCCAGCTTGAGAATAGAATGTTTTTAAATTTTTATTTATATTTTATGTATGAGTGCTCTGCTTGCCAGCAGAGGGCATCAGATCTCATTACAGATGGTTGTGAGCCACCATGTGGGTGCTGGGAATTGAACTCAGGACCTCTGGAAGAGCAGCCAGTGCTCTTAACCGCTGAGCCATCTCTCCTACTCTGCAGAGCGCTTTCCTAGCAAGTGCAAGACTCTGGGTTTGATCCTCTGCCCACCTACACAAATGGATAAAAGGCAGGGAGGGAGAGGTGGTGTGACTCAGGGTAGGACCAGCCACGGCCCCCGCTGTCCATGTGACTCTGTGCAGTCACCGCTGCTCAGAGTCTGGAGGGCAGGAGCGTGGGACCTGAGCGAGGTGAGGCGCTGGCTGCTGCCGTCACCCCAAGAGCCAAGTGCTCACTGGATCTCGGGTGTGCTGGGGTCAGCCAGCCCACAGCGATGCTCTGTGAAGTCTGGGGGCAGAAGACGACCCCTCATGCTGTCATCAGTTCCCGGGAGAAATGGCGTCCAGCCTCTTTGCTCTGAGATAACTCCACTCTGGGACTCCTGAGGCCACATAGAAGGCTCCCCCTGCAGACAGGCTGGCTCCCTTCATTTGCCACGGACTCCCAACGCAGTGCTATAATGGAGTCCTCCCAGCCATGTGACTTTCACTGCCATGATGGGAGGCAAGTGATGTTGTATCTCTGTTGCACAGATGGGGAAACCGAGGCACGGGTGATGGTACTGCCCCAGGGTGAGGCAGTGGGGGAAGGTACCCCCCACTCCAGGTGGATCTCCAGGGCAGGCTACCTGAGATTCCCCATGTTCCAGCTGGTGGGTATGGAGGGGACCCCAGAGCTCCCTAGGGAGTCTGCCACCCTCTTGCTGGGTCACTTCCGGGGCCTGTGACGAGGGGAACCTTGAGGTCATGGTCAAGGCTATGACACTGCCTGGGAAGGTGGCTTAGGGTGCCTTGGGCCTCAGTTTCCCTATGGGCAGCTGGAGATAACAAGGGGACACACCACACGGGGTCAGCAAGGGTCAGTCAGCTCACAGGGCCCCCGACAGTGCAGACCTCAGGTCCACGCACTGCACTGTTAGGGTCCCTGCTAGTGAGGTTGCTATGTCTCCATCCTGCAACAGAGCACCTGAGAGGAGAGGGCAGGAAGGGGGGGCATGGCAGAGGGGACAGTGCCTGGATCCCCCACTGAGTCCCCTCAAGACCACAAGAGTCAAACTGCTCCCAGCAGTGACTGAAGATGCTCAGGGCTGTGTCACACTTACCCGCCCTGCCGGGGCCACCTGCTCAGGTTCATGGGCCAAGCTCTCTGGGGGACACTGTGCAGGACGCAGGGCTTCAGCATAGGCCATCTTTCTGCTCTGACCCTAAACTGGCAACCTCTAGAACCCTGGGCATATTCCTCCTACTCCAGTCCTCCCTGGTGATCAGGTGACTCAGAGCCGGATGTCAGGCAGAGGGAGGGGGTGTGCACCCAGAGCCGGTCAGTGCAGGGACTGTACCGAGTGCTGTGGCAGATCAGGGCATGACCCAGGCCACCACTCCTGTAGCTCAGCTCAAGGGCAGTGGGAAGACTCACAGACACTATGTGCAATGTGGCCAAAGAAGGGAGCAAGACGGGAGGCTACTCACACTGGTCCCGGCAGCTGTGGGCGGTGACTGGGGCAAGCTGGGGACAGCCAGCCAGGGTTCCTGGGGTGGGATGGGGGTGTCCTCATTGCCAGCTGTGTGTGGTCACAGACTGAACAACAGAAGAGCCCTTGACCTGGGGCTGGACCCTGGCCTCCATGTTGTCTCCCTCCTCCCTGGGGCCCAGCTCCCTGGCCGGTCACACGGCACACGTTCAATAAATGTGGCTTGTCTGAGAAGTGTGATGGAGGAGGAAGCTGGAAGTGGTCACCTGGGGGGCCTGCATGGAGTCTCTGAGAGACGGACCATGACCGGATAGTGGGACCACCTCAGGGTTCATGGAAGAGTCAAGGCTACAGACAGACAGGTTCTGGAAAGTGACCAGACTGCTCATTGTGCTGGCCGGGGAAGCTGGGGAAGGCAGAGGACTCTTCTTCCCCAAACGTGCAAGATGGAGCCCTGGGAGGCAGGCCTTGACTTCTGACCTCCAGAGCTGTGGGCCGCAAGCCTGTTGCGGCAGCCACAAACTCACAGCTGTTGAGCACCTACTAAGTGCCAGGCCTGGTTCCTCCTCCAGTCACACACTGCCAGGGCCAGGGCCTCCTGCAGCCACCACTCAGATGGGACAGAGGGCCAGGAGACAGATGAGGCCATGGCAGAGATGGGGGGCATGTCATAGAGAATGGGCTCGTGGGGTAGGCTGGGCAGGTAAGACACTGAGCAGAGGCAGCATGGTGATGAAGGAGAATGTTCTAGTCAACAGGATGTATCTGGAGACACAGCCCAGGTCAGGCTAAAGAAGGGAGGGTGCTCTCCCCTCCCCCATCCATTAGAGTCTCTGTCCCAGTAACAAGGCCTGAATGAGTCCTCGCGACTATGGTCCACAGTTACAGATGAGGGTGTGGGGGCTCAGAGAGGCCACGGGCAAAGAGGTGGGTCCCCTCCACACCTCTCTGCCTGGCTCAGCTTCCTGGGACTCCAGGCTAGGGACACAGTGAGTGAGGCGTCACCTCCCCTAGAGGCTCCTACAGCTAGGGTCCATGTGGATGCGGTGGGACAGCGGCCCTGGGGACACAGGAGCATTTTGATCCAACCTAGATTTCTCAAAAACAAAAGCAGGGAACCCCCAAACCCAAAGTGTATGAACAAGCAAGCTTGTGGATAAGCTAAACCAACTGGACTTCTAAAAAGGGGGACCACAGGCCAGGGCGGCCACAGATGTGGAAGGGGACAGGAGAGAGTGAGAGTGGGTGGCTCAGGGCCATGGCCTGCTCTTGATGCATGGGTGGCTAATGACGGGGGGGGGGGGGGGGGGAGGGCATCCTTGCTGTGTGGGAAAGCCTGGCCTATGCCACGTGGTGCTCAGGGTGGGAGACAGAGGAAAAGATGTCTGGTCCTCTCCTCCTTCTGCATCCACCCGAAGTGGCACACTGAGGAATTTGGGGGATGCTGGAGCCAGAAGGCTGGCCACGAGGCTGCTTAGAAACATATATGCAGAAGTATGCATGCGCCACTCCAAGCTCGAGCACAGGCAGTAGCCTGCTCCCATCTGGGCTCGGGCGGTGCCTGTGTGGATGGCGCAGAGACTAACTTTGATCCAGAGCCCTAACTTTTCCTTAGCAGATGGCCGCGGCTCCCTTCCCTCTACAACAGCCACGGGCCTACCCGCTCCTTTCTCCCCACGGTGGCCTAAGCTGACAGACGGGGAGGGCTGAGGGGGCTTCCTCCCTGGCACTGGGTATTTTCGGTGACAACAGCAGGAGCCACTGTTAGCTGAGCCATTACTACAAGCCAGGCACTCGAGAACCTGTCCTGTTCGGCACTTCTAAAGGTAGCAGGGAATGAGCTCCTCTGTCCAGAGGAAAACGGCAGCCCAGAAAGGGAGAGTCAGTTTCTCAAAGCCACCCAGCCACAAAACATGTTATATGCAAACAAGGTTCCATGTGTCAAGTCCACACTGGACCGTCCCTGGAGGGCAGGAGGAGGTCCATCTCACTTAACACCGTGCCTCTGTGGTAGCAGAGAGGCTGACGAACAGCAGGCACTCAGTATTTGCCAAAGGAGTGGCACAGGGGGACAAGTGTGTGGCAGGGAGCAGGCTGGGGGGTCTGTGCTGCCCCACAGCCCCGTAGAGACGGGGTACCCCTGTCTACATCTTATGTGTCAAGGGAAACAGGCCAGGGAAGAGCCAGGCATGGGGGTAGAAGCAGAATGGCAGAGTGGGGCCTGGCCTATCGCTGCAGCCCAGAGCCCTCCTCTTCCTCTGCTTCCCGCCCCTCAATTTGCAGTTCTTTGCATCCCTCAGCTCTGGGTGTTCACACAGGTGATGCCGGGGCTCTGCTAGTGAGAGCAGCTGGTTTTCAGCAAGGGCTTCCCTATCCTCCCGGCCCCACTCCCCCAAAGGACTGGCAGTAAAGCCTCTTCCACGGTGGTCCCCTCTTTCCACAAATCTCCCGTGGCCGTCTCCCCAAAGTCCTTCGATGTATGAATGAATTCTGCAGCAAGGGTAGACATAGGAAACCGCAGGCAGGTCTTGGGTTCCGATGCCTCTCTGCTGTGTGACCTCCAGCAAGTGACTTGACCTCTCTGAGCTGACCTTGAGGGGGGGG
>CABHPR010155130.1:24887-35394 GCA_902168415.1 Peromyscus melanophrys
GGGGAGGGAGGGAGAAGGGAGCAGGAGCAGTGGCCACCACTGTTTCCAATTATACTTAACTCTCTTTGCCACGGCAGTGACGCGGCTTGACCACTAGATGGCGCTAGAATTAGTCATTTGGGACCAATCTCAAAAGTAGCTATTTTACTTCCCGCTGCCATCAAAAATCCATTTCATGAGGCTCAGATTCAAAATTTTAAAAAGATCTCAAGAATACTCCCCAAACCCCTTCCAACCCTCAGGTGAAAACGTGTTTAAACATAGGACACGTAAAGAAAGAGTTTGTAAGAATTTCTACTTTCTAGAAACCGTCATCTGCATGTCTGCTAAGTACCGTACACAAGAGGTTATGAACAAAGTTAAAAGGCAAAAGTCAGTTTAGGAGGGAAAATGCCAAACATGTCTACCAGCACCAACCCTCCTATCCCTAATATACAAAGAGCATTGACAAATCAATAATCATTAAGTCTGGACACAAATGGAAGACTAACACAACGGTCAGTTTGCAGAATATAACGCATGAGAACACACTGTGTGAAGGAGTAAAAAAAGAAGAGCTGGGCAGACCAACAAGGAGAAACAATCTCATTTGTTCTGACCACAGGGTTTGCGATCAAGACAAGGCTGCCACGTACTTGCCTCTGTACATTTTTTTTCTTTCCCATCCAAAGAACCCCAGCACGACAGCACTGAGCCCTCGGCACATGGGCAGTGTGGGAAGGGGCTCAGGACACCCAAGAACAGCCACACAAGAGACGGAGCCAGGCATTGAAGCTGACCATTCTGGAGTCTCACAGGGAGGAATCACAATGCTGGGGAAGGGGACCCGGAGGGAGGGCCCTGGTCACACGGAGGACCAGACACCACTCCGCAGAAGTTCACAGGGGGGGATGACAGAATGAGGCGACAAACGGCAGTTCCTAGATTGCCTGTCATCTGAGTGTGTGAGTGTGTGAGTGTGTGTGTGTGTGTGTGTGTGTGTGTGTGTGTGTGTGTGTAAAGCAAAAGTTTCTTTCTTCCTTTGTTTTTTTGTTTCAGGCTTGGGAAGACACATTAAAAACCCTGAAACCTGGCCAAGTAGCTCCCTGTTGCACAGACCCAGGAGCGCTGTTGCTTACACAGCTCCCCAAGAGTCCTAGACAGGTGACAGCCCTGTGTGATCCACAGCAGACGCTTGCAGCCTTGGACCCCGATGTCCACAGCCATGGGATGTTCCTCGAAACCCCCTCATGCACGGAGCATCAAACCCTCGTGCCAACCAACCAGAAGGTTCTGTGACCTCTCTTCTAAAGACATAGAGACCAGAGAGGGTGAGGCTCCTGGCTAAGGTCACCCAGCTCAGTACACGGAGGACACAGTCCCATCTACGCATGTCAGCCACTGCGGCAGGAACCTTCTCCCTTCCACAAGCAGTCTCACCCCAAAAGGACACTGCAGAGCCAGGGACACCTGCAGGGGATTCTCAAATCTTGCACCCGACTTTTAGAACCCCAAAGAAAACCCAAGACGCCTTTTGGGCCGCTCACCTGTCTTGCAGTGGGCTCAGCCGCGTGTCCACGTGTCCCCCTGGCCTCCCTGGCTCTCTCCTCCGGTTCCCCTTTTCTTTTTTCTGTGTTCTAGTCACCGGGTCCCCAAGTTCTCCTGCTGAGGCTGGGCCAGGTCCCCCCACGACTTGGCTTGTGCACAGTGAAGACATCAGCTATCAACACGGTGCACTGAAGCCAAGGGGTTTAAATCAAGTCTTCCCTCACAACAATGACATTAATTACGCTTTTAACACATTTTACTGGATTTTTTTTTTTTTCTCACTTCGTGCCACATCTGTGCGAACAATATCCAAAAGATTTACGGTTTTCTTCCGTAATTACAGATACACGGACTGCGCACTTATCAAAATAGTTGCTGAGCAATCAGCCCGCGTCTCGCTGCCTGCCAAGGCCTCGCGCTGGCAGCAGCCAGTCATTCAGACGGAAATGTTGAATCAGGACTTGGGTGGGGGGAACTGCGACAAATTATTTGCCTGTCAAGACATAGACCAACGGAGAGTCGGTGCATCCGGGCTGCGTAGGGGTGGGAAGCGTGTGTGCGTGTGTGTGTGTGTGTGTGTGTGTGTGTGTGTGCATGCACGCGCGCTCCAAGCCCCCCAAAACCTCTGCATCTGACATTTGCTTCTCGTGTCTGCGGATAACATTTAATGAGCACAAAAATACGTCTTCCCGATTCCCCGAAGAAATCATTAAAACATTGTGTTATTCTTAAATGTCTTGAAAATGAATTAGTGCCCCTGAAGGGGCTGTTTGTGTGGCGCGTCTCCATCCGTTAAGGCTCCTCATTTTCTAGCTGGGTGACAGCTGGGATGTGGCACCCCCTCCCTCCCCCCTCCTGCATGGGAGGAGGCCTGGGAAGGCGTGGAGTCAGTGCTGGGCTCCCCAGCCTCCCCGTGACCTCTGAGTACCCAGGCTTTGGGGACAGGGCTAAGAGGCAATGAGGATTTTCTGGAAGGTTCCACGCCAGTCTCAGGGGGGCTCATGTGGCTCTCGGCTGAGCCCACAACGGAGTTAAAACAGCCTGGGGTCCAGAAAGATGAGGGTCTCATGGTGTCTCCAAGAAATGAAGTGTTTCCTCTGTGCGTGTGTGCACTCCCATGCGTGTGTACTTGCATGCCTGCTTGGGTGTGCATGCAAGTGTGTGCCGGGTGGAGGTCAGCAGTCAGCCTCCAGTGGTCCTTTCTCAGGAGGCTTTTGCTTTGCTTTTTTTGAGACAGGCCTCAGTGTCCCAGAGCTCCCCAAATAGGCTAGAGGCTGAGCCCCCCCGGAATCAGTCCGGCTCTGCCTCCCCAGCACGGGGATTGCCAGCACTCACCACCACATCCAGGATTTTATGTGGTGCCAGAGATGGGACCCAGGCAAGCATTTTACCAACTGAGCCTCCTTCCTGACTGTTTTATTTTATTGCCGTTGAGACAGAGTCTTCCTGTGTAGCCCAGGCTAGCCTCAGCCTTCTGAGGGCTGGGGTCACAGATGTGAACTACCGTGCTCAACTTGAAGCCTCACGTCTGACCTGAGTCAGGATACCCCAAGCATCGGAATGGCTGGTTGGTGCACCCCATAAGCTTAGGATGGCAGTCTACTGGAGGGGTGGCCTTGTGGCCCTGACATCTGCTGTGTGGGGGGTGGGTGTGGACCAACAAATGGGAAAATGGCAGGGACCGAGTACTGTTAGCTAAACAACCTTAAAAGGGTCACCTTGCCATGACCCATACCCAGACCAAGGGCCAGCATTGTGTGCAGAGACCTGCTGGGGCCTCAGACATGGCCGATTCAGAGCACCCTTGCCTTGCCTCTCTCAAGTTCTAGACTCTTATCTACCCGGAAGGAAACCCCGTACCCCTCCTTTGACCTCTGTAGTCTCTCTCATGGTGGCTCTAGATGCCTGTTCTAGATGCTTCCTTTGAACACAATTGCATGCTGCTGTAGCAGACATGGACATTGCTTCTTCTCACAGCTTACTTGTACTGCAGTGTAGATGGAGCACGCTTTTGAAATCCTTATCTAATGGCAGACACAGGGCAGGGTTGGCCCTGACCACTGCGAGCAGGTCAGTGGACCCACTCACATTGTCTGTGAGGGGAACTACCCAGTATTCCCTCTTTTGGACCAGGCTTCCTTCCCTCAGAAGGGCTTCCCGTTGGCCCTCAGAATCTCTTTCACATTCTTTTTTTTTTTTTTTTTTTTGGAGCTGAGGATCAAACCCAGGGCCTTGCACTTGCTAGGCAAGTGCTCTACCACTGAGCTAAATCCCCAATCCGGCCCTCAGAATCTCAATAGTGAGATTCTGAAGTTGGCTGTGGCAAAAGGTGGCATTATCGCTCTACTGCCCCCTGGCAGCAGAGTCCCCTGCAGCCCTGGAAGGGTCCCCTGGGGCAAGACATGGATAAGAAGACGCAGGTAGGCATCACATCAGAGCCGCCCTCCCACCCAAAAGACGGAAATCCAGGGGACTATGGAGGGAGCCATGAGGACACTTCACACCAGGCTGGTTAAGTCACACATACACACACACACACACACACACACACACACACACACACACAAAAATCACCCCCCACCCCTGGCCCCAGCTGACAGGGTCTGGCTTCTCCCTGGGCCCTGGCCTGTCCCCAGACCCCAGCACCAGGAAGCAACTGTGGTATCTGCGTCACTGTTCACGGCGCTCCTCGGTGGTAATTACTCAATTAGGGAGTCCAAGATCTTCTTACCTGGCGCTTCAATTAATTGCTTATAAACACTCAGGAGCGCTGCCTCTGCTTCCTGGCTTCTCTTACTCAGAGCCACCACCTTCGGAAAGAAGAGAAAGCGTCACGTGCAGCCATGGCCCTGGACCTCCAAGGAGACCACTACCTTCCTGCGCAAAGCGGGGAGAGAGATGGGGGGGTGTCGGCGGTTACAAATGGAGGCTCCCACATCAAAGACTCTGAGTTCATAGGCCAGCTGCACTATGCCCAGGCTGTGTGACCTTGGACAAGTCACTGCCCTTCTCTGAAGCCTCAGTTTCCTCCAGAATGGGGGGGTGGGGTGGGGTGGGGTAGCTAAATCATACACAATAGAACCCACTTTCTAACCAGCTTGGAAGATCTAAACACCGGGAAAAGCAAACAATATGTTATTAATAATATTGCCTATTAATCTTTACTCAAGGGCAATGCTGTCGTGTTCAAACATGACATGCTTTGGGAGAGAGTGGGGTATGCTTGGAGAAAACTGTGCAATTGTCAGTTCTCAGAAGACACTAACAGCCTCAACCAACATCAGAGAGTAATAGAGTTTATGTCCAAGTTCCTGGTATAAGGATGGTGCTCAATAAATGCTTCCCAACGGAATGGCTGAACACACACCAGGCAGCTGAGTGGTGAGGAGCTGCGCTCACCCATCCTTCTCTTCCTCATGTTCTTGTTCAATAAGACTTGGTGGAAGGTGAGAGTCACAGGCATCGTGCGGCGAGGTGACTCTGGGCGGGCTGACAGCTGTGGAACTTCCGGGCACAGGACCCTCTTGTTTCCCAGTTCAGACAGTGAAGTCCAGCGGCTCTGAGCCGAGCTCTTGCTGGCCAGTTGCGATGCAGAGTCCTGGGCCTTCCATTCTGAGGCCAGTGCCTAGGAGGCACCAACAGCTACCCCACATCTACAGGACTGGCTGGGTCACGGAGGGTGGCGGTGAGCCTGATGCGGCTGGTACCACACATGTCCCTGCCAGCACCAACTTCCTGTGTGGCGGGTGGGAGTGTAGACTGGCGTCTTCTCCTGTGCTGGCATAACTTCCTGTATCTCTCAGCAATGGAGTCAAAGAGATAGGGGACCAACTGTGGCTGAGGCCTTCCCTTAAACATAGCCCTCGGAGCTCTTCCTGGCACAAAGTCAGTGTTCAATGTAATTATTTTTCTCAGAGTGGGGCAGGACAGGTCTTATGTAGTCCAGGCTGACCTCAAACTCACTGTGTAGCTGAGGATAACCTTGAACTCCTGGTCTTCCTGCCCCACCTCCCAAGTGCTAAGGTTACAGGGAGTGCAGCACATCTCTTAGTTTATGCAGTGCTGGGGATCGAACCCAGGACTTCATGCATGCTAGGGTCACACTCCACCAACTGAGCCCCACCCCCCAGCCCATCAATGCCATTTACCAAATAAACAAATTGAGTGCATTGCACCAACCCTATTTCCCAACAAAATGTTGTCAGGGGCTCTTTTGTTCCCCAGTGGCAGAGGCCATTTCTGAGACAACCTGTCTAGAGAGGTGGACACCAGGATTTCAAACCCCAGTTCTAGAATGGGCTAGCTGAACACAAATTCGCTTAAATCCTCACACCTCTATTTCCCCATTTGTAAAAGGCGGGCGTCGGGGTTAGCGGGGAGCTAATAACACACCAACTCCTTCAAAAGGTCCTAGAGATCCAGGGTTTTAGCTGCGGGCATGTTTGAGGCCTCACAGATACGTTTACTGCCAAGGGTGTCCAGTTTCCGCCTTGACTCTGCCAGTTCCCTGAGTGAGAATCTCAATTGTGTTTGTCTCTCTGGTGTTTCACAAAAAGAACCTAAGAAAAGACCTGCCTTGCTACGCAAACCAGTGCACCAAGAGGAGGAGAATCTGAAAAACACATCCAATACAGAGATTCACGCTGCTCAACATGGCTGCCATGCTACCCAATCTGGCTGCCATGATACCCAATGTGGCTGCCATGCTACTCAATGTGGCTGCTACACTGTCCACTATGACTGCCAAAGCCACGTGTGGCTCCTGACCAACTGAACCATGGGAAGTCCAAATCAAAACGTGTAATGAATGTGACATACACACAGGATTTCAAAGCCTTACTTAGCATAAAAAAAGGACAGCATAGCTCCCCACCATTTTAACAACGGAGCTGCACTCTGACGTGATGATGCGTGGTCACTTTTTACTATTTCACAACGTGGCGACCAGAAAGTGTCAGAGTCTGTCTGTGATTATCAGGTTTCTATCTGACAGAGATGGTCCACAGAGGCCTTGCAGACTAGGAGGAGTAACATTAGAGAAGTGGAGAGAACGCGGACTTCAAAGGCCAGTGACTACAACACTTTCACCCCTCTTTGTTCTCCCAAGAAGAGACTCCCAGTCGCTGACCTTCTAGGGTGACAGCCTTTTATTCACTCAACCAACATTCCCCAAGAGTCCCTGTGATGTGCCCAGTACTGAGGACTAAGAATAGTCATAACCGGTGGGGACGTGGACCTTGAGGCAATTCCCCAAGTGATCTGTTAATTACAAGCAGTAAATGTTTGGAAGGAAAAGCAGGGGGTAGGGAGTCGGGGGACTGGCAGAGGGTGGAAGTAGGGGGAGGCTGACCCAGTTTGGTGGTGGGACTTGGCGAATCCCCATCTCTCCCTGAGAAGGGAAGTGTGCTGGGGAAGGGAAAGGGCAGGAAGCATGAGAAAATGGAGTCACCCAACACAGGAGGATTGCCATCCTTCCAAGACAGACTACTCCAAGCGGAAGGGTGCCCCAGCAGGGTGGGGGTGCGGTGAAATACCATGTATCTTGGTAGTGTTGGGAGGCAGTGAATTTGGGAGCATCCCCAAGAGGCTGGTAATGACAGTAAAATGCTGAGGCAAACCACACTCTTGTTAGTGAACATCTGTCTCCAAAGACACGGCAAGTCACCAAGTTACCTCCACCATTGTCTGACTGTGGAGGCGAGGAATCGGGTGCCCTTTGTCCCTGGGAAAGCAAGAGTCCCAGGCAGGGTGGTGGTGGTCATTTTGACTCCCCAGGGTCCTGCAGCTGCTTGAAGTTAGAAGCTGTTGCCTTGCTGACACATGGTTCATGGAAGCCACAAGAAATGACACCATTCACCACCCCTCTGATACGAATATATGTATCAGATATCCCAGTCCCCAGCCATCTGTGCTGAACATGGTCCTGGCTGGGGTCTGCAGGAGGGTGAGAGTGTTCCCATGAATTGTAAAAGCAGATGTGGGGACAAGGGCTGGCTGAGTCCTTTACAGCTACTCCAGCCTCACCCACGACCCCCACCCCCTTCCCATCACGGTGCCCACCAGTTTGTAGTGGCGTCTTTATGTCTCTGACTGTCTTCCTATAATGTCCCCGAGAGCTGAGCTGTCCAATACACTCACCACCACCCATGCACCACTGACCACTTAGAAGTGGCCATTCCAGTACCCTTAACCCACAGGCCTTGACTGGACAGCTCGGCAGGAGGAAGTCTGTGTGTCCGGGTCATGGCCATGCCTGCTCACAGGGAAGGGTGGAAGTATCTAGACTGGGTTTGTGACAGCAGCAGTCTGGAGGGCACACGGGCAACACAGAGACAGCAGTGGCCAGCCACACGCCCTACAGAAGTTCACTGTTAGAAGCAGCAGTGAATTCAGGAGAGGGAGGTCCTGTTGCAACCATCTATGTGGCTCTTGCCTGCTGGGGGTTAAAATCTGGCCAAATGGCGTTCTTCCAGTCTATGCTTCCACATCTGGATTTGACATGGGTGCTAGAGATTCGAACCGGGCTCCTCACGCTTCCACGGCAAGCGCTCTTTAGCCACTGAACTGTCTTCCCCTTCCTAACTTAGGTGCATTAATGCCAGTCACCCAGGCAGACAGTAGTCAGCACTTGTTTCTGCATCCCTCTGTACCCCTCCCGGCCCAAGGAGGACATCTGCTGGGGCGGGAGGAACCACTGGAAATTTTATTACCATATTTATTGGCCCCAGGTTAAAGATAAAGCAGAGGGCCCGTGTTTTCAAATGTTGGTGCTAAGAACACTTTTTTCAGGCAACACAATGTGGCCCCCAATTTGTTTATGCCAGGCTCTGGGGACCCAGCGAGGTACACTCCCATGGTGCTCAGCAGGCCAGGCTATGGCCACTGTTAGCCACGCTGTAGTCACCAATTACTCCGGACCAGGAACTCCTGTTTTCCTAATTAAACAGCTCGAGCTGGACTTCTCAACTCCTGGGGGCGGGGGAGCCAGAGTCCCTCGGTTCTTCTTGCTCCTCCCACCTTTTTTACACTCCCTCCCCCCCCCCACCCCCCTTCTGGGGTGGAAAAAAAAATCCCCTGGCCTCCATATAAGACTGCATTTAAATTGCCTGTCACTCAAAACAAAGGCGAACGGCTCATTTGTAATGCGCCAGCCACCTGAATACCGCCGGTTCTCCTCCAAGCCTCCACGCACTGGAGCGCAAAGATCATTTTTCTATTGTTAAAATTGTATAAGTCGGGGCTTTTTTTAGCAGCGAAATACACGATTTCACTTCTCTGCTGAGGGCTGCCAGCATAAAAGGGACAGGAGGCTTCCTTTAGTACCTTACAAATAAATTTTGCTTTGGGGGTAATAAAAAAAAAAAAAAAGAGGAGAAGAGAAGAGATGAGAAATAAAAAGAAGGAAAGAAAGAAAGCAGCCCTGGGCTGGGAGAAGGAGCCGGGAATTCCTCAGGGCTGTGTCTAGATAGGAGGGCGGTGATGGCTTCCTGCTGTGCTAGTCTGTGGTCAAGGGTGAGGCAAGAGTCGTTGTCAAGGGTGCTGAGAAGCATCCAAGACCTGTCGCCCTGTTTGGGTGCTGTAGGTTGGACAAACGTGACTCAGTGCCCATTGGCATGGGCCTGGTGGCCCTGCCACTTTAACAGCTCAAGTGACCACTCAGAGTGTGACCTTGCTCCTGCATCCACAGGTGACCACCTCACCCCAGGAGGGTCAATTGACAGACAATAGTCACTTCTTGCTCAGCCTGGGGCTAGTCCTCTGTTGTCCCCCCCCCACCATGCCGAACATTGTTTTCCTGTATAGAACTATAATCATACTACCTTGCAATTTTATAGCGCACAAAGACTTCTCACGGTAAGTAGCTCCATGGGGCAGCCCTGGGTGAGAGATGGTCCCTGTGTGAGAGGTCCAGAGAGGCTGAGACAGTGACTTGAAGCAACACAGGAGGACTAAAGGCAGAGGGTGACTTTAGACACAGAACTAGTTGTGTGGCAGGGATTGGGGGCTGGAATTTGTGTGGCCCCCAGCAACCTAAGTGGATGACGGCGGCTTCCATGGTGGGTGTGCTAGACCCGTGGCCAGCTCACTTCCACACTGTCTGTCCTCCAGCGGCGAGAGATGGGCTTTCCAGCTGTCACGCACCTGCCGGACCTACAGTGTCAAGAGTGCCACTCAGTGCCACGTAGCGTGGGAGGGCTCATCAGCGTGGCAACTGCCGTGAAAAGCTTACAGTGGGCGCTGGGATATGCGGAAGCCTTGACGTCCTGGTTCTAATTCTCTTTCAACCTCAAACGGCTCTAATTTAAAAAAACAAAAAAACAAACAAAAAGTCTACACACTAAAAGACCATCTCTCAAAATTTTATCCTGCATCCCGAGTTTAGCTAAGGCCTCGTTACATGGACCTCCTTAACCTGGACCAGAGTCCTAGAAGGTCAGCGTCATACTCCCCATGTTCACAACAGCGAGAACTAGCGTTCAGAGAGGCAGTGCAAGCAGCGAAAAGCCACACAGCAAGGAGCAGAAACGGATCTCGCAACCAGACCCCAGAGCCCATGCCCTTGCTATGAGCAGTGAGTGGCGTTAAGTTACCTCTATCTCCCCAAGGCCAGGCTCGACCCGCTGTCACGTGTGCTGCTGCTGTGCATGTACAAGCACGCGTGTGCTCGCGGGTCCTGCCCCCGCCCATGAGATTGTGTGTGGCATGTGACAGCCGAGAAGGCCGTGAAGGGTGGGCGGGAGCCGCCCTGCGATCCTATTTTCTTGGACACTCCAGTGTTTAAAAAATATTGGAGCTGTCAGAATCCATCAAGCCAGACACTCCGGATTTGCACATTTGACTGTGGTATGTAAATGACACCCCAGAAAGGACCGGAATATGTAAATATGTGCATCTAGAGGGAGCCAGGACTTTGAAACCAGAAGAGTGCCAAACTGCCAGCTTCTCTGGGGAGTCGGAGGATCTGGCCACCCGGGGCCCA
>CABHPR010155131.1:3428-14618 GCA_902168415.1 Peromyscus melanophrys
ACACACACACACACACACACACACACACACACACACACACACACACACAAATTGTGTGTGTGTATATATATATGTATATATATATAATGTTTATTTCTTTTGTATCTATTTTCTGTATTCATGTGTCATCTGAGTGTAAGTATGTGTAGCAAGTGTTACTAACTTCTGAGCTATCTCTCTGGCCCCTAGAAAAATCTTAAATCAAGCAAGCAAACAGCAAACAAAAGCCAGGGTGGGCTGCTCTCCCAGATCCCTTAGCTTGGTGCTGGTGGGACATGCAAGCAGCATTCCAGGCAGCTTTCCAGAACCTGGGGAGACTCGTTTCCGTGAGCACCCTTCAGCTGTCCCATGCTGCCGGCCTACAGTGATGCTGCACTATGGATTCTTCTGTATACATGGATGTTCCCTGTGCAGTGAGCCATGCTTCTCAAGCCCTGAAGCTCCCACATCAGGACCTAGATGAAAAGCATCTCAGAGATGCTTGAGTGGACTTTATCAACCCTATTGTATGTGTGAGAGCCAAAGTTATGTTTTAAGTTTTAATTACTGTGCCTAAGAGATTGCTAATTCCACCCATTGAGAATAAGACCACTACCACAATTTAAAGCTTAATTTGAAGCGAGCTTTAATTAAATACTGACCAGGTGGATGGGCTCTGGCCAGGTTCATCTTCTGGGTTTCCAGAAAACAGCTTCAAGTCTTGGTTTGCAGCAGCTTAAATATATCCCATTAGGTCCAATCAGGGGCAAGTATACATCCTGACATATATCCTGCCTGTGAACCTCCTGCCCATATGTGTTCAAGCACATCTGGTGCAGATGGGTCAAACAATCTTGTTTAGGGGGAGTGAAAACATGGGGCTTGTTATCTTCAGTAAACAACAGCCTCCAGCATTTTAGGAACTATCCATCCTTGGGCAGTCAGAGGCATTTTGTTTCATGGATCTCTATGGCACAGTAATTAAAACTTAAAGCGTACCTTTTGCTCTCCCAAGATCCTTAAAACAAAATGCCTCTGACTTATAAACCCCTTCCTTGCCCAGGATAGATACTTCTTGAAATGCGGGAGGCTGTTGTTCATGTAAGATAACAAGGCACAGGTCTTCACTCCCCTAAACAAGTTTGGTTGACCCAACTGCACTGGGTGTGCTTGGTCACACGTGGGTGGGAGGTACGTAGGCAGGAAGTACATCAGGGTGTTTGCTTGTCCCCGATTGGACGAAGGCAGGAAATAAGTAACTTTGTGGGTTTGCCTTTATAAGCACCTAGCCAACATAGCTCATGGCCATTTTCTGGGAACCCCAGAATGGACTTGTCTGGAGTCCATCATCTTGACCAGTATTGAAAGCTTGCTTCAAATTTGGCTCAAAATTGTGGTAGTAGTCTTAATCTCACCCTGTGGGATTAACAGTATGGTTACTTTTTTTGTCGCATAACATTCTAGAGGGTAGGTGTTTTTACATGTGAGGCTGTTTCCAAACTAGTATCCTTAAACAAAAACAAAATACAAGATGCTGGGGATGTAGTTTAAGCTGTTAGACTGACTGTCTGGTATCCATAGGGCCCTAGGGTCAACCCCAGACCTACGTAAGATAGATATGACGAGACATATCTATGTTCACAGAACTCAGGAGGTGGAGGCAGGAAGATCAGAAATTTAAGTTCTCATTATTTATTAAGTGGCACAATGTTATTTATTAAGTGGTGCTGTTTACCATGGGAAGTATAACAAAACCCACTATAAGAATTTATTAGGGGAAGGGGAACAGAAAGGGGGTGCTTGGAAAGGTCATGCAGGAAGAGAGGGGAGGGATAGATGGAACCCACTTTTTATAGGTTCCCCCCACACATGCACAATATGGGCTTATGTAGCTGTGCCACACATGCACATAGATTGCGTGATCACGCTGTGTACAATTTACATGATCACACATTGCATGGATTATGTAGGATGTAAGGCCCTGGGATGACTAAGCCTCTTGCTTGGCTACTGGACAGTGTATGTACGGTCATGTAGCTGGGGGAGTGTGTTAGGATTCTGTACATGCGCAGCTCGGGGCCTGGCATCTGGGATCTTACATCATCAGTGGGCACTGGTGACCAAAATGAAACCAATTTGTGATCAAGAGTTAGTTTTCTAGGCCAGGTATGGTGGCCCTGGGAGGCAGAGACATGCAGAAACACTTAGTTTTCCATCATTAGCTTGTGACAGTCATGCCCTGAGCGATGTAAACAGTCTTCTTAGACAATTAGCATGCAGTACTTGTCAGGAGCAATTGCATCTACTTTCTTGTTTAAAAAGATTTATTTTTAATTGTGTGTATAGAATGTGAGTGCAGGTACCTGATAACCCCTGAAGCATGAGATCCCCTCCCACTGGACCTGGGATGTTATAGGCTCCTTTGGTCCCTTGTAGTTATTTATTTATTTATTTTTACATCAGGCAGTTTTTGCAGATGGGAGGGACAGTGAGGCTTGACTGGATAAGATTCCCCATATCTCAACATCTACTGAATCCTCACCCAATCAAACTATGGCCCCTGGTTGGATTAATGGACCTATCTACCATTACACAAGGCATAGATGTGAACAATGTTATGTCCCTCAGTAAACTATATTCCGCAAGCTCTTGAAGTGTTCCTTGGTATCCTACCAGATGTTATTGCCACTCTGATGTGGATGCTGGGATGCGCAATGGTACATTCTTCTCCATCTCTCCAGTGCCATTAAAGATTCATTATTTATATACTTTATTGGCTTTTTGAGACAGGGTTTCTCTGTGTAGCCCTGGCTGTCCTGGAACTTTCTCTGTAGACCAGGCTAGCCTCGAATTCATGGAGATCTACCTGCTTCTGCCTCCTGAGTGCTGGGATTAAAGACGTGTGCCACCACCACTTCTTACAGGACTGAAGATTGAATGCTGGGCTTCACACATGCTAGGAAGCACTTACCACTGTGCTATATCCCCAGCCCTTTGTTTTCTGACTAAGGTAGATTACAGGTACTCTTTTTTTTTTCTCCCAAACTCTTCTGGGCTAATTTTATTTGACCACATTCCTGCTAGCCAAACACTGTGGTGATTTTAGTCTGAGAGGCACTTGTAAAATCTTAAGAAGCTAGCCATCTTACTCTTACTGTCTAGAAGACATCCAATAAAAATAACAAAGGATTTAAAAAAGAATAATAATACTGAGGAGGAAGCAGGAAAACAACCCAAAGTAAACAGAACTGTGGCCTTGTCCTGGGAAGGTGAATGATCACAGCTTCAAGAAAACTACATTCCAATAGTTTGCCTGGGCAGTTTGTAAATACAAAAGGCCGTTGCTCCCGCCTCTTCCTGTCACGTGATGTGCTGTTTGGCCATTGGGAGGCTCCTAACACCTTAGTTCAGTGAAGAATGCTCCCCTATTCCATCTTCAGGTCAACCGCTCAGCCTCCCAGCCCTGCCAGTGAAGCATGTTAAACGTGACTGAGATTGGTATGGGTGCCTAGGGTTGTGAGTGGTGTGGTTTATTTTCATAGTGCGTTTACACGCTTCTATAGGTCCTGGTTTTAGAGATAATATCATTCTCTGTTGCTCTGACTGTATGTGAACGAGAAAGGGGACTTCCATTGTTTGCATTCGGGTGATCCTCAGAAGCCCCTGCGTTTATCCCCTGTGCACACACAAGGCGGATGACATAAACGGAGGGGCGTTTGTTTAACAGTGGAACGAAGAAATAGTTCTGAGGAAGAAGAAGAAGAATCATGAATTGGAGCATATGCAATGTGATACAAATTTAATTAATTTATTTTTAAATAAAAATGATGAATTTAAATAACAAACCTGCCATGGGAACTCAATTTCACTCTAGGGTACAAGGAGACCATCAAGGTGTTTCATGAGCTGGGAACGATGATGTGACCATTTACGAATCTTTCCTTGTGTGCCAGTCGCTATTACAGTTTTTAAACTTGGAGACCATGTTAGGGATACCTGTGGGTTGAGATCTCTGTGCTTTCTACGAAGGGGGAAACAAAGATGGGTTAGGAGAGGTTAGAGAGCTTGTCAGTGGTCTTAAAGGGAGTGGTGGAGCTGGAGCTAACTCCACATCTAACTGCACACTGTGCTGCTGGTCCCCTGGATGATCAGCTCCTGCAATCCTCCAACTGAGGGAAGACTATGAATAGCTTCAAGTCAGATTTTACCAGCATGTGGCCAGATTACTATGTCTCATGAAGGAAGAGGAAGCTTGATTTTCAGACTTTTTGGATTTTGGAATCGTGATAATGGATGTACGTATAAATGCTTCCTTTAAAGTACAATATTAGAAAGAGGATCTTGAAAATGTTAATGGTCTGTGGTTTTTTAGTTTTTTTTTCTGTTTTTGTTTTTTCTCTTTATTTTGGCAGGGCTGGGGATTGAACCTGGGGCCTATCCCCAACCCGAGTTAACATTCTGGAAAAGGATGTTTTCCCAGAAGGGAAAAGACAATCTCTAGGACCTCCCCAAACATCACATTGGGAAATGGCCACTTTCATAACAAGTATTTTATTTAAAGATTAAAAAAAAAGATTGGTTTATTTTTTATTGATGTGCATGGGTATCTTGCCTGCATGTATATCTGTGCACCACTTTCCTTGATGGCGCTCATGAGGGTCAGAAGAGACCATCAGATTCCCCAGGACTGGAGTTACAGATTGTGAGAACCACCACGTGGGAACTGGGAATGGAACCCAGGGCCTCTGCCAGAACAAGTGCTCTTAACCACCAAGCCATCTCTCCATCCCTCCCTCCATTTTAAAGATTATGGAAAAAGATTTATTTTCTATTTAATTATGTGCAGGCATGTATCCGTGTGGGTGTACATGTGTGTGAGTGTAGATGCCCAGGGAAAGGTCAGAAGAGGATACCAGAGCCCTGGAGCTGGAGTTACAGGTGTTTGTAAGCTGCCTGATGTGGTCGCTGGGGACTAAATTTGGGTCTTGTGTTCTTAAGAGCTGAGACATCTCTCTAGTCTCTATAAGAAGTAGTCTAGGGGCTGGAGAGATGGCTCAGCAGTTAAGAGCACTGGCTGCTCTTCCGGAGGACCCAGGTTCATTTCCCAGCACCCACATGGCAGCTAACAACTGTCTATAACTCCAAGATCTGACACCTTCATATAGACATACATGGAGGCAAAGCACCAATGCAAATGAAATAAAAATAAATAAATTATAAAAAAAAGTAGTAGTCTATAACTTACAATTAATCTTCCTTCCAACTTGCCGTGTAGTTGAGGACAACTTTGAACATTTGATTCTCTTGCCTCTACCTTCTGGTGTTGTGTTTACAGACCTGTGCCACCTTGCCCTGTTTTTATGTGATACTGGGGATCAACCCAGGCCTCTGCACAAGCCAGGCAAGCACTGTCACAACTGAGCTACACCCCTGGACTGTTTTACATCTTTAGATTGTGATAAAGTCAGAAACTAGGCCTTTAGAAGAACTAGATTCTTTCTTGCTTTCTTATGTCTCCAGGGCACAGTTTGAGGTCTCCTAGGTAATCAGTGAGTAATCTTCCTGACTCATTTTTTAAATCAATTTTACCTCTACTCTGGACTGAGTTTTGCTTTTCAAAACATTTAGCATCATTTGGGAAGGAAAATTTTACCTACCTTACCCCTTTGCTTATTTCTCTACGAGTCGGTGCCCCCTCCCCCAGCCTAACTCTGAAAGATTTATTCAGAGAAGAACTGAGGGGTCCTTTGGCCCAGCATCTTAGGAAGATTTCCTGACAATACAAATGGGTTAATGGTGTTATGGGCTGATGAGGTAATCCCTGGGGTGGGGGTGGTGGTGGTGGGGGGTGGTGGTGGTGGTGGTGGCTGCGGGCAGTGTGTAAGGGTACTCAAAACCAAACCTGATAACTCTAGTTTGATCTTTGGGACTCACATGGTAGGAGAGAACTGTCTCTCCCAAATAGCCATAGCTTGAGAATTTGTGCACACACACACACACACACACACACACACACACACGCACACACATTTAATAGAAAATTACAAACAAAACCAAAAAGTAAATGTTGTTAAGTTGGAGAACTACTGTTTTTCTGAATGCTGTTTGAAGTCATCGTGAATTGTTGCTGTGTTGGGTTCAAACCTGAGGCATGCCTTCTGTGAGCTTCCAGCACAGGACAGTGGGTAGCAGATGCAGTGGGGCATGTTTACCATGGGGCAGAATAGTGTGCCCAGAACTCCACTGTTCTGGGAGTGCACAATGGAAGGAATGAGTTAGGACGTAATGGAAGTTACGACACTTGATGACTTCCCTTCCTGAAATTGCTAGTGTGTATTCATTGAAGTTACTGAATAAGTGAAAACAAGATTTCCCCACTATAATAGCCGTCTTTCTTTGTGAAATTTGAGATATAAAATCTATAAAACAAGGTTATTTTTATATTTATTTTAAGATGTGTATGTCTCACTGTGTGACCCATGGTGATTTTGAGTTTGCAGCCCTACTAGTGACCCTGGCTTTGAAAATAAGATTTTTTTTTTTTTTGGTGCTGGGAATTGAATCCAGGACCTTGTACAGGACTTTTGAATGTAATAAACCATAAGCCAGACCAAGAAATACTTGAACATTCTTTTTTAGATTAAATTATATGTATGTATGCATTATTACTTTATTAATATATGAAAGTTTTAGCTGAGTGTGTGGTGCACAACTTTGATCCCAGCACTCCGGAGGTAGAGGCAGGCAAATCTTTTGAGTTCGAAGCTAGCCTGGTCTAGAGAACAAATTCCAGAATAGGTTTCTACACAGAGAAACCCTGTCTCAAAAAACAAACAAACAAAAGAAAGTTTTATATATTTTTATTAAAAGTTACTAAAGAGCTAAATAAAATATGAAATACAGTGTTTTAAACTTTTCTTTTCTGCATATGCATCTTTAATAGTCCCTTCCTTCACTGGGTCAGAGTTTACTAATCTGTGTGTGTGTGTGTGTGTGTGAAGGTGAATATGTGCTGGTCATAGGGCAACCTCAGGTGTCCAGCCTTAACTTCCATCTTGTTTAAGACACGGTATCTGCTGTTCTTCCTCTTCAAAAGCTTGGCTAGACATCATGCAACTCTGGCTGGCCCAGAATTCAATAATGTAGTCCACACTGGTCTACAACTTGTGGCCTTTCTCTTGCCTCTGCCTCTAGAGTTCTGGAATTATAGGTGTGAGCTATCACACCCAGTTAGATCCACTTTAAAAAGAACAATTTTCATGTTAAAAAGAGCATCGTTGTTTTATTTGATAAGCCACCAAAGCCTCGAAATCGCAAAGAAAGACCTTTCTCAGTGGGCTTTGATATGAGTGTAACCCATTATCATCTGAGCATCTCTATGGATGCGCCTTTCATTTTATGTCAACACTAAAGAAGAATTTGTTTCTTGATCCAGAAGACCCCACTTACCGATGTTAACTCACGTTTTACTTATCATGCTTAAAAAAAAAAGGAAATAAATCATGACAGTTCTTCCATCAGTCAAACAAAACATGAACATTTTGTCACAAAGTCCATTATTTGATATGATCCTTTGAAGTCTGACCCCAAAGCACTGCTCAGAAACTCTCAATTAATATGCAAATCAACTGACTTCTGGTCTCTGCAGCCAGTGTTCCTTGTCTCTGTCCCATCAGGGAGACCTGCGGATTCTTCTGACCCGCATTCTCAGACCTCCTGCCGCTCGAGTTAGAGACACTGGAACAATGTGTGAGAGTTTATCTGGCAGCCCTCCCCGTGACCACCATTAACCAACAGAGCCAAGTAAACACTGATAAGACATCAGAGGGCTTCTGCAATGCTTTAGCTCTTGGAAAAACTTCAGGCCCTCATTCTTCAGGTTAGGGGGAGAGAGAGAGAGAGAGAGAGAGAGAGAGAGAGAGAGAGAGAGAGAGAGAGAGAGAGAATGAATTCCTCAGCCTCCATGTGGTCCCCAGCAGCGCACCTGATCATCAAGTTTCCGGTTAATGGTGCACTTGGTTTCTTTAGATAGTTCAAGATCCATTTCCTCTTTGGGACCCATTTAGCTAATGCAGGATGACCTTACAAGATGAGGTGCAGGTAAGCGCCCCTACTTGCTGGTCATTCTGGCCTTTCTTCCAGCACCTGAATGGCAGGCTCCCCCAAACTGCTGCTCACTTTGTTGGTGTCCACGCTTCTGTTTCTTCTGATGGTAAAGAGGTTCATGGGTAGGGCAAGCTGGAGACAGCCTGCCCATGAGCATCAGCTTTGCTTTCCTCCAAAGTGGGTCTTATCTCGTGCCTTCAGAAACAGAACCCAAGAAGGCATTATTGACGGCAATCCTGTTTCATAACAACTTTGTAGAGAGCATCATTTTAGCTGGGGGGTGGGGTGGGTGGGAAGGGCAGAAGTAAGGGATTTACTGGGCATGGTGCACAGATCTGTAATCCGGAGTTCAAGGACTCAGTGATACAGGAGTTCTAGATCAGCTAGGATTACATGAGACTGTATGACAGAGAGAGAGAGAGAGAGAGAGAGAGAGAGAGAGAGAGAGAGAGAGAGGGAGAGAGGTTTTTGAAGACAGACTTGTCAGCTGGTCAGTGGTATAGACAAAGCCCGAGGTTGGAACTACAGTACTGGAAAAAAGTCAAATAAAATCGACCAGAGTTGCATTACAAACACAGAGAGCATTAGAAGATTCATCTGTGGAAGATGAATCAGTGTGATAGCACACACCTGCAACTCTGGTGCTCGGAAGCTGAGACAGGAGGATTAGCGTGTGCTCTAGGCTAGTCTGAGTTAAATAATGAGTTTGAAGCCACCATGGACTATATAGTGAGACCTGGTCCCCCAAACCAAAACAAGACAAGATAAAAAAAAATTTTTTTTTTTGTTTTTTTGTTTTTTGAGGCAGAGTTTCTCTGTGTAACAGCCTTGGCTATCCTGGGACTCACCTACTTTGTAGACCAGGTTGGCCTCAAACTCACAGAGTTCTGCATTGCCCTTGACTCCTGAAAGTTGGGACTAAAGGCGTGCACCACCACCACCCAAAGACAAAACATTTTAGAGAAAGAAAAAAGTAAAAGCAGGCCTGGCCCGATGATTCATCAGGTGCTTGCCCAGAAGCCTAACGGACAGAGTGAGATCCCTGGAAAGATGTCTTCTGACCTCCACACATGTGCTACAGCATGCACCCGTGTTCTCTTACATACATAGAACATACACACACACACATAAGAAAAAGTTAAAAAAAAAAAAGTGAAGAGATAAATCACCCAGACAGATAGGCAAGAACATTTCAGGTCTAAGAAAGTGTAAGCAGGAAGTGCACACAGCCTACCCAGCATGTCGGTAAATAGCTGTGTGCACTTTTTCTTAAACACGTGTGCACTTGTGCTTGTATAAACATGAGAGTGCACGCATGTGGAGGTCAAACAGCAACCTTAGTGGTTATCAAAGGGCCATTGACCCCCTTTGAGACAAGATCTCTCTTTGGCCTGGTGTTTCCTGATGAGCACAGCCTGGCCGGCCAGCAAACCCCAGGGGTCCTCCTGCCTCCAGCTGCCCAGCACGGAGCTCACAGTGTGGCCCTTATACTGACTTTCGACAAGTATGCAGAGGATTGAACGCAGGCCCCATGCTTGAGCTGCATGTGCTCTACGAACTGAGCTATTTGGAAAGTGTGTGTTAAGAAACTGGGTAACTGGGGCTGGAGAGATGGCTCAGAGGTTAAGAGCACTGACTGCTCTTCCAGAGGTCCTGAGTTCAATTCCCAGCAACCACATGGTGGCTCACAACCATCTGTAATAAGATCTGGTGCCCTCTTCTGGTCATATATGTTGTATACATAATAAACAAATAAATCTTTAAAAAAAAAGAAAGAAAGAAAGAAACTGGGTAACTGGGGCTGTAGAGATGGTTCAGGAGTTAAGAGCACTTACTGCTCCTGCAGAGGAGCTGGGTTCAGTTCCTAGCACTTATGTGGCTTACAACCTGCAGCTACTGTTACAGGGAATTCCACATACCCCTTCTAACTTCCATGGGTACCTGGCATACATATACGCAGGCAAAACACTCATACACACACACACACACACACACACACACACACACACACACACACACACACACGCAAATCTAAAACAAAACAACAAAAGCCTGTGCAATTGAGTTAAAGAACACAAACATATAAACAAAGTAACATCTAAGCCCCTCGTGGGTGATAAGTAAGATTTGTGTTGGGCTGTATTCATGGCTGAGCCTGCAGGACAGGCCCGGCACAGTGAGAGGGACTTGAAGGTCAGTGGGGCCATGGAGGCAGTGATGATGAGCCCAGCCTGAGATGTGTGTAGGTATTGGAGTTTTTCAGGATCTTGTTGATGGCTTTCAGGGATTTTAATTTGACCATCTAGATTAGGCATAGGGAATGTAGGAAAGATAGATGGGGTGACTTGGAGTTAGGTGAGTACCAAGCAGATTAAAAGGAAAAAAAGATTTGTTTTTATTTTCTCTGTTTGAATGTTTTGCCTGAATGTCTATCTGTGCCCCTTGTGTGTGTCTGATGCCTGCAAAGGACGGAAAAGGACCCGGGATCCTCCGGAACTGGAGCTGCAGATGGTTGTGAGCCACCATGTGAATGTTGGGGACTGAATCCTTGTCCTCTGCCAGAACAATTGCTCTTCACCTCCGAGCCACCTCTCTAGGCCCGAGAGCAGATGTTGGAAAAGATCACTCTGGCTACAAGGCAGACAGCAAATGGAAGAGTCATCGCAGAGTGTGGACCACAGAGGGGAGGCGCCCTCACAGTCTTCAGGAGAGGAGATTGTCTAGGACTCAGATGGTGACGGAGGAGGCAAGAAAATGGACAGATGAGGTCTCTAAAGCCTTTTGACGTTTCGAGAGCATGTGAAAAGGTGAAGGACAGTCATGAAGAATGGAGGGCAGACTGAAGAGGAGGAGGATCATGGTTTAGTTGGGTGTGTGGAGTGAAGCCTGCTTTTCTGTTGTCGTTTGGATTTTTGAGACGCAGTCTTATTATGGAGCCCTGGATGTCCTAGAACTCATTATGAAGACCAGGCTCGCCTCAGACTCATAGAGGTCTGCCTGCCTCTGCTCCTAAGTACTGGGATTAAAGACGTGAGCCACCATCCCTTGCTGATGCTGGATTTTTAAATTCTCTCTCTCTCTCTCTCTCTCTCTCTCTCTCTCTCT
>CABHPR010155131.1:14718-39851 GCA_902168415.1 Peromyscus melanophrys
CATCATCTATCTATCTATCTATCTATCTATCTATCTATCTATCTATCTATCTATCTATCTATCTATTTTTCAAGTGTAACAATGAAATAGGTTTTCTCTGTGTAACAGCCCTGGCTGTCCTGGAACTCGCTTTCTAGACCAGGCTGGCCTTGAACTCATGGATATTTGCCTGCCTCTGCCTCCTGAGTGCTGGGATTAAAGGCATGAGCCACCACCACCAGTCTGATTTTTAATATGACCCTTCTAATCTATAATGTTGAAGGGACAAAATATAATTCATTTTAGGAAAACTGGAAAAACATTAACTTAAACTGTCTTTACATGCAACAAAATACACCAAGAAGTTAAGATTAATTAATTCAGGTTTTTTTTTTCAATATTGAATTTAAACTTCCTTGTTTGAGTAGGTCACCGAAGACATATTCTAATACTTAGTGTGATAAATTTAATTGGATACTTAATAAAAACTACTATATTTCAAGCCAGGTATGGTGGAGCATGCTTTAATCCTGTACTAGGGAGGCAGAGGCAGATGGATCTCTTGAGTTTGAGGCCAGCCTGATCTACAGAGTGAGTTCCAGGACAGCAAGGGCTATACAGAGAAAACTTGTCTTGAAAAACAAAACGAAACAAATTACAGAGCACCCCCTCCCCCATCCTTTCTCTCTCACACAATGAAGCTGTGAGATAATTGTGACCCCGCTGCCACCTGAAGCCGCACTGACGGAACCCCCAGCAGAGAGACTGATTCATTGGATCTGCAGCATGTTGAAATGTGTTTTCCACATGGCGGCCCGAGTTCTATCATGGAAACCACAACAAATTGTAACAAAAACAGCGCCTGTGCTGGGTGTTTTTCCCAAGTACAAGAGAATGTTTTCATTGTTGAAGGGCATTTTCCTTGGCTGTCAAGGGCTGGTGAGGCACCCGGTTTAGGGGTTTCCTGTATAGGAAGGGTTCCAGGCCGTGGAAGCAAAGCAGCTTCTGCCTCTTTACAGAATACGTCAGGCTTATCCTGCCTTTTCTGGACTTTTACTTAAAATGTGTCTTGAAAGTTATCTGTTAGAAACATGATTCACCCAGGGCTAGAGGGAGGGCTGGAAGGAGGCTCAGTGGCTAAGAGAGGTTACTGTTCTCAGAGAGGACCTGGGTTCAGTTCCCAGCACCCATGTTGGGGGTGGGGTGGGGGAGGGGGAGGGGGGCTTATAACTGCCTGTAGCTCCAGCTCCAGGAGACATGATGCTCTCTGCTGGACTCCAAGGGTACCTCACTCACATGTGCCCCCTTACAGACACACACAATTAAAAATTAAAACAAACTGTTGAAAAAAAAATGATTGAACCACTTAAAAATAATCTTTGTTTTCAAAAAAATAATATCACCCCCCCAAAATATTATTCCCTCTACTCTCCTTTTTTTGTTGGAGATTCTCATACCCAGTGCATCTAGCTAGTATGAGGACCTGAAGGAAAAATATGGCTGGAGAATGTGGGGTGTGTATGTGTGTGTTGTTAATTATTTCTAGCAGAATATCTGCTGAACCTGTTTTTCTTTTCTCTCTTTTTAATCATTTCCCAGATCCTTCCAAACTCACTGTACTTTTGACATCATCTATATTCATCACAGTGTGTTGTGTGTTTATGCATCATTATTCATAAGGACCAGCATTCCATAAGGGCAGTCTGTCTGTGTTCCTTACTTGTACTGACGTTCAGTCTGCACAATTTCTGTTGTGTTGTTGGTAGCAATACACTTTAATGGGTGAATATATAACAGAGACAAATGTAATCTGATTTAACTCATATTGTATGTGATAAAAACAAATGTTGAATGCAACCTAGAGAGCCAGGCATTTAAATGGCTCCTGTACCCCAGCATTCAGGAGGTAGACACAGGAGGCTCAGGAGATCGAGGTTGTCCTTAGCCACATAGGAGTTGAAAGCCAGCATGAGCTATGAGGCCCTGTTTCAAAACAGCAAAAACAGAACTAAGCAATGAAGAAGAAGGGAGGAGGAGGAGGCGGAAGAGGAGGAGGAGGAAGAGAAAGAGGAGGAGGAGGAGAAGGAGGAAGAAGAAGAAACTCAGAAGAAAGTTCTTTTGAAACAGATACTGATAGAGTTATCAATTAGCTAATTTTAACTGCATGTTGGTTAGACACCAAGGAACTGAATGCTGTTGCAGGAAGAAAAAACCATGTTTTCTGTAAGGCACAATTTTATGAAGGACATTGGGCACACACAGACAAAATTAACCGTCCTTCGTAGTACTTATAAGTTTGTGTAGGCATGGGTGAACATGATGCATTGTTTTTCTTAATTATACTTTATTAAGTTCATGGTTTTTCTTTCTTTTAAAAGTGGTTTATAGACAGGCATGATGGTGCTGATCTGTAGTCTAGCACTTGGGAAGCAGAGGCAGATCTCTGAGTTTGAGGCAAGCCTGGTCTACATAGAGAGTTCTAGTAAGTACAGCCAGAGCTTTGTAGACAGATCCTATCTCAAAACAACACTAAAGTGGTTTGTATTTGCTTATCTATTTCTTGAGTCCATCTCTGACTGCTATAAATGTAGGAGGAATCTGGGGGACCTTTAGAACCTGCATAAGCAAGCTAAGAAGAATGCTTCAGAAGAAAAAGGAATTCCAGGGGAAAGATACAAATTAGAATGACGTCACTGTAGAGTTTCTGACAGCTCATGTGGGCATTCTGATAACACTAAGAGACTCTAAGATCTTGTGTGTCTGTGTGGTGGGGGTGGGGGAGTGGGGGTGTGTGTGGGGGGTCATGTGGCAGTCTGAAGACAACGTGCATGTGTTAGTTCTCTTCACCATACGGGTCTTTCGGGATCAGATTCTAGTCATCAGCTTTGGCAGCAAGGCCCCTCACCTCCTGAGCTATTTGATCAGTGCAGGGATGTTCTTCCCTGTCTTCGGGTAACATAAACGATGAACAGTTGGTGTCACTGGCAGACAGATTTGCCTCCCCTCTCACCACTGGACAGTGTGCTCTGTGTTTGGGTGGATACTGCAGAGGCAGCATGGAACCCTCCCCGCATTTCAGTATTTCATCCGTCACAGGGGCCTGGAGCACAAAGATTTCTTAGTGAAGGGGTAACTGTAAGTTCTGTTCGTGACCTTTCTTCCCAAATTAGGCCACACTAGTCTTTGCTCAGTTGAAACACTGATAGTGAGGAGGCAGAACACACAGTCAAATGCTTTCCTGTCTATTGTAAAGCAAAATTAAAGTGTTTACCTACTGGGAACACTATACCTTCTCGGAGGCTGTCCCTCGCTCCCTATCTTCTTGTCTCATTGTCCCTGATGGAATGGTTCTCTTATCTGTGTAAACATGTCCCTGTCTTTGATGCTCACTCTCTGTGTGGACATGAGAGAGGCCCCTTTGGAAACACAATGCTTATCCATCATATTTCTCCAATTCTTAGTTGTTTTTTTTTTTTCCAACTTCTTAAACCCCTCAGAGGACGGAGACAGTAAGAACAGCTCATCCCCTGGATGGTAGCAAGCAAAACCAACCAGCACAAGGTCATGGTTTGGTATTTGGCCCTCTGAATATTGCTCTCAAGCCAGGAGAACGTTTTTTTTATGAAGTGTGATTAAATTGAAGTAGGATGTCTATTTCTAACATTCTCCACAGGGAAAAATCACATTCTGCATCTGCATGTTTATAAGCAAATCTGGAGCAGAAGCATGCTGAAACCTGGGATTTTGCACACAGTGAAACAGAAAGCATGTATGATGCAAACTCCAAAAGGTCTCAGAGTTGCAATAAACTCCAAACCCCATATTACTATATTTTTATTTATATTTTTCCAGGAGTATGTGTGTGTGTGTGTGTGTGTGTGTGTGTGTGTGTGTGTGTGTGTGTGTGTGTATGTTTTCCATCTCTAATCCAGGCTGGCCTCGACTTCTCCATGTAGCCGAGGATGACTTGCTCTCCTAACCTTCCTGCCTCCACATCTGGAATGCTGGGATTTCAGGCACGTTCCATCGTGACGAGCTTAGCCTGAGGTTTTAGCAGTCATTCCATAGCATGTTACAGAGACCTCTTCTTACATCTCTCCACATCTATCCTGATGATGTTCTTCGGGAACTGCCAAGAGCTTCCCATTCCAGTCAACGCACTGTAAGGTAAGATGAGGTGATGGGCGTGGGCTGGTCAGCAGCCAAGGGTTTTGTTTAGGTTTCCACTTAGGTTTCCGTTAGGTTTTTGTTCTGCTTTCTCAGAAAATCATATCTAATAGACTTAAAACTATAGGGAACCTAAGTGCATTCAAATGCAGGCAGTCTCACTGAGCAATGTCCCAAGTGTTGGATAACATGCTGTCTTTTATTCATTTAAGAATCCTGCGAAGGTCTTTCCTATCCCGGCTTTTCAGGGAGAATACTGAAACGAAGGAGAATTGATTCTCTAGAGGAAGTGAGAGACCCAGACCCACCCCTGCTTGTCTGCTCTGTTTGTTATTTGAGACAGTCTCATGTCACCTGGACTGGCTTCAAATTCCCTATGTGTTAAGGGTGAATTTGAATTCCTGATGCTTCTGCCTCCACTTTCTGAGTACCAGGATTATGGGCATGCACCACTGTGCTATTTTCTGCTTGTCTTAAAAATCCAACACAGTATCTTTTTTCCTTTTTTTAATGTAGTAAATGTCTATAAATTTTTGATATTCTGACCTGGGAACTACCTGGCTAACTCTGCTCAATAGTTGCTCCACAGTTCTATGTCTGTCAGTGTATTGTATCTTATGTGTGTATCAATTGTATTAAATCTTGCCTGAGTACGAAAAGTATGGGGCAGGGACCAGGTGAATGGGGTCCCTCACACTGCTGGAACTCAGTGGCCAGCAGTGAGACCTGTGCCTGTCCGTCTATGATTCTCAAGCAGGAAAGTTGACTATGGTTGGCAATATCATCCATTTCTTCTGTCTCTGGGATACTGTCCATACTGGTTGTGAAACTGTCCATCAGCACAGTAAATACAGAAATTTAAACTTTAGGAAGAAGGACAAAGAATTGTAGCTAGAAGTTTTCCTATGTCCCACCAGGTCCACAGCCACTCAGACCCAAGTAAACACACACAGGCTTATATTAATTAAAACTCCTCGGCCATTAGCTCAGGCTTACTACTGACTAGCTCTTACATTTAAACTCAACCCATTTCTGTTAATCTATATGTTGCCACATTTTCCATGGCTTTACCTGTGTGCCATTACATGCTGCTTCCTAGATGGTGGGCTGGTGTCTACTGACTCAGCCTTCCTCTTCCCAGAATTCTCCTTCTCTGTTTATTCCACTTATAGTTCCTGCCTGGCTACTGGCCAATCAGCATTTTATTTATCAACCAATCAGAGCAACACATTCACAGCATACAGAGCAACATCACCCATCAAAGAATGACATGTTGCCCTAGATGCTTTCCTAATTGCTTTACATAGTACTAGAATTGTATGTTTGCAAAACCTCCTACGAGACGGGTGAGACGGCTCGGCAGATAGAGGTATTTGCCACGAAGCTTCCAACTGGAGTTCAATCTCCCACTCCAGAAATTTGTTCTCCAGTCTCCACACACAGATTGAGTCACATGTGTATGTACATAGACATACAAAATAAATAAGGAAAAATGTAATAAACATTGAAAAAAACCTGACCCCCTCCCAAAAAAAATAACTCATATCTTTGTAAACTGTATTGCTTTAGGTCTTAAAATTTTTGAAGCAATGATAATATTTCTATTTGATAGGAATACTTCAAATTTCTACCTTGGGGCTGTGAAAATATAAACTTTGTCTTTAGCATTAATTTCAGATATAGAAGCAGTGACATGGTCGATTGCAGTTTTACAACAGAAGAATTAGAGCTTATAAATCACTCCGTGTATATCCAGTTGAAAGCAAAGTGGTTAAGATCTATCATTCTTGGAGCTGCAGAGGTGGCTGAGCAGTTAAGAGCATTTCCTGCTGTTGCAGGGAACCTGAGTTCAGTTCTCAGTACCCACTTCCTGTGATTCCCAGGCTCCTGTGACTCTAGCTCCGGGGGATCTGATGCCATCCTTTGGCCTCTGTGGGCACCTCACTCATTGAACATATCTGCAGAGACACACATATGCACATAATTTTAAAATGTTATTGTTCTTTTATTTCTTTTTTCCCTTCCCCACTTTTTTTTTTTGTCAGTGCTAGGACTGAAACTCAGAGCCTTAAACATGCTAGACAAGCACTCTACCGCTGAGTTACAGTCCCAGCTATTGTTACTTTCGCTCACTAGATTATAATACACATATTTCCTCTTCCTTGGAAGATCTTACTTTGACCATTTGCCCTTGTATTACCGCAAATGCTCACAGTAGGCATTACGCATATTTTTGAATAAGGATGTCAAAAAGAGAGTATGAAGCTTCAGTTCCCATGTGGAGTCCTAGTGATCACTGCCACCCTGGAAGATCTGAAGGCTTCTTTTAAAGTCCTTTGAGCCCTGCAGGTGAGCAGCTCCCAGGGACCACTTCCTTTGCATCCTTTGGGTTGTTTTCCTGAGTTCACAGGTGGCTCTGGGATTATGGTTAAACTGTTTCAATTCTGTGTTCTTCCTCTGAACATTGTTTCTTCTTTTTAAACTCTTTTCTTTTCTTCCTCATTTCCTTTAGGTGGTAGTCATCTTCTGTAACAAACAACCAAAGATAACCACTGAGAAAAAAAAGCCGAAACTAACTTCAGTTATTGAAGGACTTGGGGACAATGTGGTTTTACTGGTTGACCAGGGACAAGATCACATGTAGGAACAGAGAGGACAGAGTGCAGCTGTGGTGGTGAACACACAGAGGTCAGAGGATCCAGAGGTCAAGGGAAGTCTGGTGAGCAACCCCAGCAGTTGGGGAGATGAGACAAGAGGACTTTTGTAAGTTTGAGGCCAACCCGAATGACAGTTCCAGGCAGCATGGCTACACAGGCTATCTCAATCAATCATTACAAGTCAAGTCCATGGTGTTCGCTTGCTTGCGCGCGCTCTCTCTCTCTCTCTCTCTCTCTCTCTCTCTCTCTCTCTCTCTCTCAACAGAAATAATTATACCTGAAATGTAGACTTTTCTCTTGTACAAATCATTCACTGAGCTGGAGCAATGACTGAGTGGTTAACAGTGTTTGCTCCGCAACTACGGAGATCAGAGTTCATACCCCAGTACCCAGGTAACAAGGCAGATGTGGTAATGTGCGTACTGGTGATGCTGGCACTGAAGGATCATGGAGGTACCCTGGCTGCCAGCCTTGCTGGAAATACCAGCATCAGGTTCAAGGAGATTCCCAGACTTAGAGAAATAAGATGGAGAATGGCAGAGAGGATACTTAACTCCTCTTCTGGCCTCCACAGATACACAGGCTCATGAACCAACATCACTCTTGTAGAACACACACACACACACACACACACACACACACACACACACACACACTCCTCAAACAAATGAATAAAGCTATTTCTTATTTGACTGGAAATGTTAGCCTTAAGCATTTTTATTTTTCTTGTTAAAGCTAACTTTGGTCTCTTTGAGGTTTTCTTTTATTTCTCAGAAACCATGGTTACGGGTATAATGAGAGTCAAAACTGATGCTAATTAACTTTATGTGTAGCCTTAAGAATTTACA
This sequence comes from Peromyscus melanophrys, assembly GCA_902168415.1. Lineage (NCBI taxonomy): Eukaryota > Metazoa > Chordata > Mammalia > Rodentia > Cricetidae > Peromyscus > Peromyscus melanophrys. The sequence continues at coordinate 22,370 of CABHPR010155131.1, forward strand.
AGTTCATGTGAAGTTACTTAGAGCAAATTTCTCATATGGCACAATTTATTAGATTACTTTAATAGGGACTTTGCAATCTGTAAAATGTGTAAATAATTCAATTTTAGAGTTTGGTTTATTACTTGAAGACCAATCCATTTAAAAAGAACTTTTAAATATAGAGTCATTCCAAGCGATGCCAGGTGAAGTGTTTGTTTAGTTCGTACGTTTTTCAGATTTCCCATTTGTTGTTTCAGACATCGTAGCGTTTTGTATTGTATTTATTCGTTTTATGTGTATGAGTTATGAGTGTTTTGCCTGAACGTATGTCTGTGCACCATTTGCGCGCCTGTTGCCCAATGAGGGCACAAGGTGTGGGATCCCCTGGTCCTGGAGTTATAGAGAGTTGTGAGCCACCATGTAGGTACAGGAAATAGAACCCAGGTCCTCAGGAGAAGCAGCCAATATGCATAACTGCTGAACCATCTCCCCAGCCCCATGCAGATATGTTTGTGAAAAAGCCTCGAATTATTACTTGTGTTGTTGTTGAGAAAGACTTTCACCTAGCCTAGGCTGGTCTAGTTCTTGCTACATAGCAGGGAATGACCAGACTCCAGACATTGCTGCCTCTGTCTCCCAAGTGCATATGCATGAGCTACCACACCTGACCGATTAGAATGATTTTTAAAACTCTTTACATCTCTGCCTGGCTTGGTAGCCCATGCCTTTAATCCAAGCATCCAGGAGGCAGAGGCAGAGGCAGGTGGATCTCTGAGTTTGAGGAGAACCTGGTATACATAGTGAGTTCCAGGCTTCGTGGTGAGACCGTCTTTAAAAAAAAAAAAAAAAAAAAAAAAAAAAAAAAAAAAGGAAATTGGGCTGGAGAGTTGGCTCAGCTTTTGCAGAGGATCCAGGTTCAGCTCCCAGCTGAACAAGGCCTCACAACCAGCCCTCACTGCAGTTCCAGGGGGATCTGATGCCCTCTTCTGGTCACCATGAGTTCCTGCACATATATAGTACAAAAAAAACAAAACAAAACAAAAACAAAAACAACAACAACAACAACAACAAAAAACACCCAGGCACACATATATACATACAAAGGTTAAAAAAAAAATCTTTAAAATTTTTGGGAAAAGCATTTTTAGTGGAATATCTTTTATGTATTGTTTGACAATCTCATACATGTACACAATGTATCTGGATCACATCCATCACAGTTAACTGCTCACTGCTCTTCATCCCCTCCCCCCTTTTTTTAAGCATCTTGATTTGTAGTTCAGGCTGGCCTTGAACTCACTGCAATTTTCCTGCCTTGGTCTCCTCTTACTTCCTGGAACTATAGGTATGGCCACCATGTAGTTTAGGACTAGACACAAATAGTTGATTTAAAATCTTTCTCCACCAGAGGCACCTTGTTTGAATTAGTTTTTGTGATTCTTTTTTATTTCTTTATAAAATGGCCTTGGTGTTAGTATATAAGAAAACAAAGGTAGGTGTGTGTGTGTGTATGTACTTGGGAGTGCTTTGCCTTCATGTATATCTATGCACCATATGTATGCAGTGCCCTCAGAGGTCAATAAAGGGCATTGGATCCCTGGCACTGGAATTACAGATGGTTGTAAGCAGCCATGTGGATTCTGGGACCTGAACCTGGATCCTTTGCAAGAGTAGAAAGTGCTTTTATCTGCTGAGCCATCCCTCTAGCCTCTAAATATAGTTTTTTAAAAATTACATTATTCAGCGGGGCAGTGGTGGTACACATCTTTAATCCCAGCACTTGGGAAGCAGAGGCAGGAGGATCTCTGTGAGTTCGAGGCCAGCCTGGGCTGTAGAGTGAGTTCCAGGAAAGGTGCCAAAGCTACACAGAGAAACCTTGCCTCGAAAGACAAAAAACAAAACAAAACAATTATATTATTCATTTATTTATGAGAGTATTTGTATATATAGAAGCGCCAGAAGACAACCTGTGGGGGTTGGTTCTCTTCTTCTACTGTACAAGTCCCACAGGGATTGAATTCAGGTCATCAGACCTGGCTGTAAGCCTTTTTCTGCTAAGCCATCTTGGTGGCCCTGCTTTTGAATTTGTTAATCATCAGAAGGAGTAGCTCTTGTGAGCAAAAGCAGAGCAGAGCAGTTAGACTCAGCCATGACTTCTCTGAAGCACATCTCTCACCGTATCTATTATATGTTCTTCCAGACCAGGCTCATGGAGTTCAAAGAGTGCTGGTGATGCCTGTGCCATTCCCCAGTGAAAGCAAAAGGTTCAAAGGACGTCTGCAAGACATTGCAGTGACCCTAAGTTTTCCTGAAAATAAAAGCCTGAGGTTCTGGGGAGTCTTTGAAAAGGAATGAGCCCAAGGCTGAGTATGGAGCCCTCGCTGACCATGGTGTTACAGTTCTAAAGATCTGGTCATAACACATGGCCCAAGGTAGTACAACTGTGCTTAAGGACTTTGCCAAATATGTTAAAAAATGTGTCTACACCAGAAGACAAGGCTAAGTTCTAAGTCTTTCTTTTGAAAGGCTGACTTCTTCAAACACTGAAGTGATTAGGCCAGAGCTGGGTGAGACATCTGTATCCTCGGGGAGGTGACAGTGTGTGTGTGTTTATAGAAAGCACATTTTCCTGGGAAGATAGGGATTTGGAGGTCGAGGTTAAAAGATCTAGAATTTCCATTTGCTGAGTCAAATGAATGCTTGTTCATTTGAGATCTACTGTCAAGGAGAAGAGATCCCAGTAAGTGCTGGGACTATCCACGGGCTTTGGCTTTTTTGTTTTTAAAACCTGGATTCGTATTTTTAACTTGGAACAAAAGAAACAGAGAAAGGAAGACAGGGAAGGAAGGAAGGGAGAGGGAGAGGGAGAGGGAGAGGGAGAGGGAGAGGGAGAGGGAGAGGGAGAGAGAGAGAGAGAGAGAAAGAGAGAGAGAGAGCGCGAGAGCGAGCGCAGAGAGAATGTTTGAAGTTTTCCAGTCTGTAGCCCCGGCTGCCTTAAGTGTGTTAGATCCTCCTATATGATTGGATTACAGACAGGAGACACCACACCTGGCTTGTATTCATTCTTTAAACACCTCCTGGTAGTTACAAAAATCTCCCCTAGTGTCATCCAGGGATTAGTAGCTTGAATTCCAGTTTACTATGATCACCTGTCTATTATTTTTCTAAAAAAACCAAACCAAACCCCAGGACACTAGCTTTTAGGGGCTAGCAAGATGATGCGCCAGGGGAGAAGTGAACTGATAACCCAGGTTCCATGTGAAAAAGCCAGATGTGATGGGGTACCGAAGCATGGCAGAAACAAGAAGAGACCTACCTTAGCAAGGGAGAAGGAGGGAAGGAGTTCCTGATCCTTCTCCTCTGACCTCACACTCCACTACGGTGTTTGTGTACCTGCACATGCACACACACACACACACACACACACACACACACACACACACAATCAAAAATAAATAAAAATTTATGCCAGACACGGTGGTGCCTGACTTTCAACCCATCACTTGGGAGGCAGATTTCCACGATTTCAAGGTCAGCCTGCTCTACAGGGCTACACCTTGAGACCCTGTCTCAAAACTTTATTAAAAAGGCATTTGTAATAGACAGAGAATTAAAACAATTCAAAAGCCCCCAGATAGGCAATCCCTGCAAGAGCAGCTGACGATGGCAGAGACGGCTTTGTGGTGAGCATGTCTTGTCCAAACACACGGGTCTCCACAGGTCCACACCGTCAACCCAGTGACGTCAGCAGTGGCACACACCCTCTCCGCAGTCCCACAGTGACACTCATTCTGGTTCCCAGGTGCTTCAGGGGCACATGAGACCGCCAAGCTAGTCTTTCTTACACCTCAGTCCTCTCGGCAGGGATCCATTTGGAGCTCTTACTCAAAGCAGCGTCCTCTAACCAGCCCAAACTCTATTCTTCCGCCCTCTGGCCTCATCGTGGCTGTTTGCCGTGCCTATGAAATTCATTACCAAGCATCTAATTTCCCGATTACAGTCATTATGCTACGTTTCAAAAGCTTTCCTATGCTCATCAATGGCCTCTTCTGAGTCAAAAGGAATACTTTATCTGGACACTTAGCATGTTTTACAGTATTATCAAGATTCAATGGCATTTAGTGATTACATTTACCAAAGATAAATTAAAGGGCTCTATGTTCTGAAGTTTGGGCAGAGCTCACCAAAGGAGACCTGAGTCTGTGTCAAAGGCGGGTGGTCTTGGTGTCCAGCCTGGGATGCCTTTTGTCCTCCAGCTAAATAAACTTCCCTCGCCCCAGGGAGCAGTGAGAAAGCCTGCCTGGTTACAGCCCTACAGTTTGGGTCCACTTCCCAGCTGGGCCTCCCGACCCCAGCTCTCTTCGGAGCCTAGCTTGATTTTCCCTCCTTGGTATTGGGGCCACCATTCTTTGCTTCTCAGCAGACGCTTGGCAGAAGGGTTTGCTTACTGTGCCTGACCGCGTGGAAGTCACGTCTGGAATTGACATTACTGTCGCTAAAGCTGCACTTTACCCATGATTATCTGTGTGATGGGTGAAAGATACTTGGCTTGCTTTTGGTTTTTAGAAATGTTTATATCTCACGGAGGCGGAAGCTGCAAGCGCAGCATCTGCACACATCTGCACGGGTCCTCTGTGCATGTATTATGGCTCTCAGTTTAGTTTATGGGAGTCCCGAGTGTGAGAATGGGTGGGTCTCTGAGTCTTGTGCCTTCTCTTGGGCTCTTTTCCTTCTGTTGGTTTGTCCTTTCTTACTTTGATGTGATAGCTTTTGTTTTATATTTTATTTTGTCATGTTTGGTTTTTATCTCTTGGAAGCCTGTTATTTTCTTTTCCTTCTTTCCTTCTTTTTTTCTTTCCTTTCCTTCTTTTTTTCTTTCCTTTCCTTCCTTCCTTCCTCCCTCCCTCCCTTCCTTCTTTCTTTCCTTCTTCTTCTTTTCAAGCCAGGGTTTCTCTGTGTGTATTTCTGGATGTCTGCCTTGAACTCATAGAAATCCACCTGCCTTTGCCTCTCAAGTGCTGGAATGGAAGGCATGAACCACCACTACCTGGCTACCTGTTCTTTTCTAATGAGAGACAGAAATGGAGTGGATCTGAGGGGAGGAGAGCTGGGAGGAACCGGGAGGGGTAGAGAGCAGGGTGATTGTAATCAGGATATATTGTATGAGAAAAGAATCTATTTTCAATAAAAGGGAAAAACTGGGAAAAATGTTTCATATAAGCATATGAAAACTACACAAAATATTGTGTTTCATTATGCTATTTTCAAACATGTGCATAAAGTATTTTGATCATATGCATCCCAGCCCTGTCTTCTTTTCTATTTTGTTTTTGTTTGTCATTTGGCAGTTATGAATAATGGTATAAACGGCTATATACAAGTTTTTTGTGTGACTATAACTATTGGATATACAGAATTCCTTGGGCATATGATAACTGTTTACCTTTTTTTCTCAAGACAGCGTCTTAATATGTGACACAAGCTGGCCTTCAACGGGTACTCTTCCTTCCTTGGTCTCCTAAATGCTGGGATTGTGTACTGATGTTTCACTCTAAAAAGAAATTACATTTTAAGAAGTGTGTGTGTGTGTGTGTGTGTGTGTGTGTGTGTGTGTGTGTAAGTCAGAGGACGACACAACTTTGGGAGTCAATTTTGCCCTTCTGTCGTGTGCCTGGAGACTGACTCCGGCCTCCTGGGTTGGCAGCATGCCTTCGCTTGCTGAGCCATTGCACCCATCACAATGCACATTTTGTGAGATTTTAAAAGTAGTATTGTATATAACGAATCCAGTAAACCTATTGATTCTGTGTGTGCACGTGCTATTGGAGTTTTACCTAGGGCCTCATACATGCTAGGCAAGAGCTCACCAATAAACTATAGTCTTAAATTGTTTGTTAAAGAATATTTTAGGAAAATGTAAGTGAGCCGTAGCTTACTTGGCCTCTTTTTTGAAAAGTTGCCTCGATTTCCTTTACTCACTCTGTAAGCCTTGTGGACCTTGAATTAATGATCCTCCTTCCTCAGCTACCCCAGCAGCTGTGGGGTACAGGCCCAGCAGCTCTCATCACCTTCGTAGTAGGTCAAGCTTCCCTTCCTCACTGTAGAGTTGTTGATCCTTTAAAACCTTCTGTTTAAAATGTAAACTGTAAATGAGCCCAGGTTACCAGCACCGCCATCTAACCCAACCCCTAAGGACATACCTTATTCCGCCCCCAGACTACCCTGCAGATTTTGAACAAAGGAAGAAATTATCCGAATTATACATATTGCGAAGGGCTTATTGGGAGGAGGTGCGTGCACGTGGTGTCCCTAGGGCTAGCGTGGCTTTTGCTGTGACTTTAGTTTCAGAGGGGGTTCACCGAACATGACAGGGATGATTTGTTTTTGCGTGGGTTCTGTGGGAAGGCATTTCTGTTTACTGGCGGGCTGCTGCCATTACATCCTGGAATTCACTCGGGGGAACGGTAGGTCGCCAGCTTCCAAAAATGTGATGTGGCCCGGCAGTGGTGGCACACGCCTTTAATCCCAGCACTCGGGAGGCAGAGGCAGGCGGATCTCTGTGAGTTCGAGGCCAGCCTGGGCTACCAAGTGAGTTCCAGGAAAGGCGCAAAGCTACACAGAGAAACCCTGTCTCGAAAACCAAAAAAAAAAAAAAAAAAAAAAAAACAAACGTGATGTGTCTGCACATCTACCAGCCTGCAGTTGAGTGGGTTGCTAGTCCTGCGTAAGTATAACTCTACCAACCCCCTTCCTGCCTAGAACAGTGTGTCTGGAGTGCTGATGCTGAGAGGGTGCGTTGGTTTCATCTAAAACAAACTTGAAACTTGGCCTCAGAAATAGCCCAAGGCAGCCTTATGCCTTATCTCACTTCTGTTAATGGCTTTCTGGGTGAGTGAACCTGGTAAGACGACCTTGGTCCTGTTTACGGTCTTGGCTTCATAATTTTGTTCATAAAGACAGAAGGCGTGTCAGGTCCAGTGAAAAGTGAAAACACAACTACTCTTATTAGTAGAGAATCTACACATTGGCCATTGAGGGCAATGTCGTCTTTTCCTAATATGAGTTTTCTTCATTTTTATGAAGTACATTTGGGATTCAGGCAAGTCTGGCGTTTTAACTTCCAACCACGTCAGCGGAAACCAGTGAGCCTGTGTCCTCTGGTACCTGCAGAACTATGCTAAGGAGCACTCAGCTCAGCAGTCAGCAGTCACTACACAGTATGGAAATTGCCCGGGGGTGACAGACACCCAAGCCTACTTCTCATTACTACGGATGGAGAGAAGCACACTTCCCATCTACGTACTTAAGATCACATCATCTTGGCTGTACCTTTCCTACTGATGGTTTTTCTCTGCTACCAAAGACATTTAGCTTACATTCAGTCAAACCTAGTTCATTACAAATACAACATAGAGGCAGAGAATCTTTGGGCTGGTGTGACAGCCGGCTCAATGGGGAAAGGCACTTGCTGCCAAGCTTGGCAGGCTGAGTTCAACTTTTGTCTCACATGGAGGAGAGAACAGACTCTTGGAATTTGTCCTTTGACCTCCACAGGTGTGCCTTGGCGCTCTCTCTCTCTCTCTCTCTCTCTCTCTCTCTCTCTCTCTCTCTCTCTCACACACACACACACACACACACACACACACACACACACACACACACACACACAAAGTGTAATGAAACAGAACAAGGTGGAGAAGCCTTCCACTGAAAACAGTGCTCTCCATGTCTGGTTCCCCCACCCTCCTCTCTCCCACACCCTGCACACACTCCTGGATTTTCACTTGGACTTCCCATTCTCACTCAGTATTTTGTTTTGCCCAGGGGAGGAGGCCACATTTGACTCATGAAATGTTTGCTTGTTGCTATAGAAAATGTTAAGAGCTGTGGGGCAAGGACCCTCTTCCCTGTCACTGTCCACTCTCCGGGAAGTTCCCTTGTCTTTTAGGGATCTCCACTCAGGTAAAGCTGAATCCTTACCTTTGCCCTAGAAAAGAACTTCAGGAGAAGCCAGCGTGATTCAGAGCTGGAGCGGATTAGAAGACAGTTTGGGGCCAGAGAGATGCTCAGCTGGCAAACTGCTTGTCTTGTAAGCGTCAGCACTTGAGTGCAATCCCTAAAACCCAAGGGAAAAAGCCAGGCCTGGTGGTACGGGCTTGTAATCCCAGTGCTGGGGGAGTAGAAACGGGAGGCAGCCTGGCAGAGAAGGCCAGCTCTGGGTAAAGTGGGAGACCCTGTCTTAAAAAACAAGGTGGAAGGGCTGGAGAGCTGCTCTTCCAGAGATCCTGAGTTCAATTCCCAGCACCCACATGGCGGCTCACAACCATCTCTAACTGTAGTCCCACGGGAGCCAATGCCCTCTTCTGGTGTGCAGATGTACATGAAAACAAAACATCTGTATACATAAAACAATCAAACAAACAAACAAATAAAAAACAAGGTGGAGAGTGACTGAGGAAGACACCCAAGTTGACTTATGGCCTCTATATGCATGTATGTACATATGTATGTGCCTGTGGACACATGAGCATAAACACAAGACATTAAAGTGTTTTATTTTTATGTGTATGTGTGTGTGTCTACATGAGTTCATATGCACTGTGGGCATGCCATGCCCATGGAGGTCAGAAGAAGGCACTGGACCCACAGGAACTGGAGTTACAGATGACTGTGAGCTCCAACATGGGTGCCGGAAACCAAACCTGTCTATTCTGCCATGGCAGTAACTGCTCTTAACTGCTGAGCCATCTCTCCAGCCCCCTTTTTTTCTCCTGAGATAAGGCCTTGCATGTAGCAGGCTGGCCTCAAACTTCTTATGCAGGGGTTGAGGGGATGGCCAAGTGTATAAAAGTGGCTGCCACGTGAGCCCGACAACCTGAGTTCAGATCCCTAAAGCCCACACAGAAACCTCAGTCACACATCTGGCGTCCGAGGGTGCCTACCGGAAATGGGAAGTGAAGACAGGAGACCCTCCAGAAGCTCTTGGACCAGCTAAATTGGATTAAGAAGCTGTGTCCTTTCCCATGTGTGACAGGGAACACACAAACCCACGTCAGTGCACACTCACATTCGCTCTGTCTCTGTGTCTAGGTCTCTCTCTCTTTCTCTCTCTCTCTCTCTCTCTCTCTCTCTCTCTCTCTCTCTCTCTCTCTCTCTCTCTCTCTCACACACACACACACACGCACACACACACACACACACACACACACACAGAGGACAAGATATTTTAAAAAATAGATACTAATCACAAAGATTGAAAGAATGGAGGGGTGCTCAGGAACAAAGGGAGACCCTGGAGAATGTGGGTGTTGGCCTCTGGAAGGTGAATCACATATAGGTGTCTTTAGTAGCCACACTGGCTGACTTTTGATGGCCTTTGCAGATATAAGGGTTGCTAAGGGACCTAAATGCAGCCACAGAGTGGCTCCTATGCATTGGATAGGATTACAGCTGATAAGGTAAAATCCTAGGTCAACAAGGCTGAGGAAAAGTTAAGATGTTTTTACTGTAAACAAAGGTTAAGTCTTGTTTGTGAGATTCCCTGGAAATGTCTAGAAAATGAGTGAGGTCCTCAGGCTCTGAGTGTGGTTCCTTACTATTGTGACATTCTTCTCCATAAAAAGAAGCATTGTGTCTATGTTGACAGTCTTCCCAGTGAATGTTAATTGTACAGGAATTCTTGCTCCTCGGCTGACAAGAGGCTTCAGTCAGACTCCTTCACCCTTCGCCATCCCCAATCCTGCTGTTTCCTCTGCTAATAAACCAAGGTGGAGTGTGAGCTTGCTTCTCTCTTTGTTCACTAATCCCTGAATGTACATATGCAATTCTGTTTGGGGTCTAGAGAGATGTCTCAGTGGATAAGAGCACTTGCTGTTCTTGCAGAGGCTCCATGTTTGGTTCCCAGCACCCACCTATCAGCTCACAACCATCTGTAACTCCAGTTCTGGGCATCTGATGCCATCTTTGGGCTCCCAGGACATCAGGCAGGCACATTGTGCCCATACATATATGCTGGCCCAACACTCATACATATAAAATAAAAATAAATGAATCTTGAATTTAAAAATATGTTTCCTCTGCTCACTATCATGAACTGTTTCCTTGGCTGTCACTAAATGAGGAAGGACACAGGGATCTGCCTCCCTGTGGTGTTTGAATGATAAATGGCCCCCATAGGCTCCTAGGTTTGAATACTTGGTCCCCTGTTGGTGGAACTGTTTGGGAAGAATTAGAAGGGTGTGGCCTTGTTGGAGGCTTTGGGGTTTTAAATGCTCATGCCACTCCCTCTCTCTCCCTCTTTTGCCCTGCTTACAGATATGGATGTAAGCTTCCAGCTACTACTTCAGCACCATGCCCGCCTGCCTGCCTGCCTGCAGCCATGTTCCCTGCCGTGATGCTCATGGACTCTAACCTTCTGTAACTGGGAGCCCCAAATGAAATGCTTTCTTTTATAAGCTGACTTAGTCATGGGAATACAAGAGTAACTAAGACATACCCTAAGGAATGAAACAAGGTGTCAAGAACGCACTGAAAAGCACAGATGCACATTGTGAGCTCTGAACAGCAATATATGCATTGCTATTGAACATGGAGGGAAACCATAGCATCTTGATGGTAAAATAGTTCTTTGTCAATCACTTCAGGAGGGTTTCTGCTTCCTCTCCTACTTCCTGTCTCCACAGTTACCCATTCTGTGTGTTCTATTTGTCTAGAAATGATTAATAAAATGATCTGTGAACATACCCATAGACATTCAGATAAAAGTCCCATACACATAAAATAAATGAATCTAAAAAAGCCTAATATATATAAAACTATACTATAACTATATTTTATATATATATATGAACTAAAACTAACAAAAATTGTACTATTTGGCAGTATATGTTTTCTTTTTAAAATGATTTATTTATTTAAACATTTTGGTTATTTATTTTTATGAGTATGTGTGTGTGCCTGTGAGTTTATGTGTACTGAGTGTGTGCACAGGGGCCCATGGAGGCCAGAAGAGGGCATCAGATACCGCAGAGCTGGACTCACAGGCAGTTGTGAGCTGCCATGGGGTGCTGGGAACTGGACGTGGGTGCTGTGTAAGAGCAACAAGCTCTGTTAATGGCCAAGCCAGCTCTCCATTCCATGCATTCCCTCTTAACCACACATTTTCAGTTTTGTTTTTTCCTTCAAAACACAGATAAAGGTTGAGTCTGGAGAGATGGCTCTGAGGTTAAGAGCACTGACTGCTCTTCCAGAAGTCCTGAGTTCAAATCCTAGCAACCGTATGGTGGCTTACAGCCATCTGTGATGAGATTTGACGCCCTCTTCTGGCCTGCAGGCATACATGCAGACAGAACACTGAATACATAATAAATCTTTTTCTTTGTTTTTTGTTTTTTTGTTTTTTTTCAAGACAGGGTTTCTCTGTGTAGCTTTGTGCCTTTCCTGAAACTCACTTTGGAGACCAGGCTGGCCTCGAACTCACAGAAATCCACCTGCCTCTGCCTCACAAGTGCTGGGATTAAAGGCGTGCACCACCACCGCCTGGCCATAATAAATCTTAAAACACACACACACACACACACACACACACACACACACACACACACACATTTATAATTAAAAAGAAAACTTAAAATGATAAAAAACTAACAAAGCTAGCTAGTTGGACACAGTGGTGCACACCTTTAACCCTAGTAACTAGGGAGGCAGAGGCAGGTGGATTTCTGTGAGTTTGATGCCAGCCTGATCCACATAGAGAGTTCTAGGACAGCCAGGGATACATAAAGAGATCCTGTCTCAACAAAACAAAATACTTCCCCCCTCCCCCGCCCCATTCAGCTAAAACCCTCCCCTTCCTTACAATAATGGATATAATGGATATGGAATTTAATTAAATTTTAAATTTTTGATGCCATAAACTAATTATCATTCAACTATTATTGAATTGTTACTATGACCACCAAAATAACTAGAAACAAATGCAGATAGAAATATTTTACAAGGTTTCTCTCCTTTCTTTCCTCCCTCCCTCCCTTCCTTTTTTTTTTTCCTCTTAGACTAAAGGTATGTACCGCCATACCTGGTGCAGAGTCTCCTTACTGATTCTTTACTTATCAATGAGGACAATCAAAATTAACAATAGATGACAGGTGTGCGATGGCATGCCCTTCAGAACTATACCTGTAGACACTGATCAGTCTACAGAAATTTGCAGGGTCATATGTGACACACACCTTTAATCTTAAAACTTGGGGAAGCAGAACCAGGTAGGTCTCTGTGAGTTCGAGGCCAACCTGGTCTACTTACTGAGTTCCAGGCCAGCCAGCGCTACCCAGTGAGACCGTGTCTCAAACAAAAGAAAACAAAATTGACTTCTGCTACAATGGAATGTACACGGTCGTCTGTCAGAGGGCACAGGGGCTGGAGAGGGTGATGTGACACTTGGTTCAAGTAGCACGAATCTGTCCTATGAGAGGTTAATGTGACTGCTTAGCATCCGACCAGCCCTGAATGGTGATGTGTGCAGTGGAATGTGCAGGAATTTTGCCTCATGAATATGTAAAAGCTTGTGGTCAGGGCAGTGAACCCATCAGTCAACAGAAGGACGCGGTGACCAGCTGTTGCGTGGAAATATCTATGCAGGCATTTACAGGCCTTGTAAGAAGATAGCCTGAGCCAGTCGTGCTGGGGGGGGGGGGGGGGGGGGGGGGGGGGGCCGGAGGGGGAAGCAGAACAATTATTGTTTGTTCAATGCTGTTTGTCTTTGTCAATATTCCTTTAAGGATATGGCCACCCAGATTCTAGAATTCATAAGTGTGTGTTTCAGAACTTCTTTTTTTTTGTGGTGTTAATTAGCCAGTCCTTCCAGGACAAAGTGTCATTTCTTTGGAAGAGCTATAATATCTATGACAGGTTATCAACAAATATTCGAGCTATCAAATCTATGAGCAGGCTCTTAACAAACATTTCTTGTCATCAAGCTGCACTTGGTGTCACAAAAGTATTCATAAAACCAAAGCTAAACATTGTACCCCCTTCAAAATAACAACGCCCCTTCCAACCCCTGCAAAAAAACCCAACCCCCAACCTAACAAAACAAAACCAGAAATGGTTTAGAAAAACTACTGCGGATATGAAATTCATTTCAACCAACTCAACTTGTTCGGAGCTGAGTGTGTGTGTGTGTGTGTGTGTGTGTGTGTGTGTGTGTGTGTGTGTAAGATAAATGCCCAAAGAGAATACAGCTGAAAGCACCAAAGACACCAGTCATCTCAAGAGGCCACATACTCTAACACAGTGACAGAGGCACAGACGAGAGCACACTACAGAAAAGATCATGGACAGATACAGGCTCTGAGCAAGAACAGCATTGAAGTGAGGCAACTTGACAAAGGAAGTGTTGTGTTTTAAACCCCGATCACATTTTACCCGGTCACATTTCAATTCACACAACAGCTCCATGTGGGCAATTTATCTCCACTAATTCATAGATGAAGAAGGGCAGCCTCACGGCACTTACAGAGTCTACCTATATTGTGCGTGGTAGGGATCGGGGCCTGATCCACCCTGCTCTAGTTCCTACCATCCCTTCCATCTAGTCTTTTAGTTTGAAATAACTGTAATTCAGACTGAAGAGGTGGCTGAGCTGGAGAGATGACTATGGGGTTAAGAGCGCTGGCTGATCTTTCAGAAATTGAGTTCAATTCTCAGCAACCACATGGTAGCTCACAACCATCGCTAGCGGGATCTGATGCCCTCTTCTGGCATAAAGGTGTACATGTAGATCTAGCACTCATGCATAAAATAAATAAATCTTTAAAAACAAGATTAAGTTGCTCAACAGTGGTTGAAACATCTAAGTAACTCGATTGGTTCTCTCACCCCCCTTGTAGCCTAGGTTGGCCTTGAACTCATGATCCTCCTGCCTTGTTGGCACTGGGCATCAAACCAGGGTCCTCTGGAAGAGCAGCCAGTGCTCTTAACCACTGAGCCATCTCACTAGCCATATACATTTATATTATTACTATTATTGTTGTTGCTGTTATTGTTATAGAGACAGGGTCTCTTTATAAAGCCCTGGCTGGACTGGAACTCTCTATATAGACCAGGCTGCCTATTCCTCCTGAGTGCTGCTCCTAAAGATGTGCACCACTATGCTAGACTTGAAATGAATTCTTAATGCAAATAAAACTTTCAATTGTAGCTAAAGAATTCTCAGACGATCTAAATTTTCTCTTACTCTGAGTTGGTGACCCATGAGCCTCAGGCTCCGGCTTTGCTGCTCTGTCTGTGTGCTGAGCCCACAGATGAAGCGTCAAAGGCTCTCTGGCTGGCAGTTCCCACAGCCGCCCTGGAAGGGAGTGTCTGGCATGGGGATGTGGGCGGCTACTGTTTGTCAGGAGGCAGCGCACACACCTTTGATGAAGGATCATTACTTACCTAGGATAGCCTTATGATTCCCTACTGGGTCACTTACGTTTTATCACTTCCTCCTGGTCGTTAGACAGGACAGCTTTCAAAGGCAGGTGGATGACAATATAATTCAGGCAGGAAATGGCTCCTACCTGCAAGTCTTTGAGTTTGTCTTTAAAGTAGACTCATGCTATTACCCTAGGCTCTTCTAAGCTGATGCTGTAGCTTTACAGTGTGGAAATGATTCTTTATAATTCAAGAAAAAGGCACAGTGGTCTGGATAACACTGAGGAAGGAGATACACAAGCCTATCTGTGCATAGATACTTTTCATGGTATGCAGGGTTAGAACATGGGGCCCTGTGCAGACCAGGTGAATATTTTATCACTCAGTTAAATCCCACCTCCAAACCTATCTGCATTTGACTTTGACATTCGTTCCATAATTTCTTCTTCCAAGCAGGTACATTCATGCTAGTTACATTTTATTTGAGATTAGAATATATATACTTCATGAACATATTGAATGTGAAGGCTGTAGATGGGTAATCAAATATACATTGAGAACCATCATTTGGCACTTATCTATATAGATTTGTACTGTTCTGAATTAATGTGCTCTGTGTGACACCGAGTTTACTGAAGGGTGTTTATAGATAACTCAGGTATCTTTTTAAGAATTTATTTATTATTATAATTATTATTTTTGAAGACAGGGTCTCTTTGTGTAGCTCTGGCTGTCCTGGAACTCGCTCTATAGACCAGGCTGGCTTTGAACTCACAGATTTGCCTGCCTCTGCCTCTCAGTTGCTAGGATTCAAGGTATGTACACCACACCTAGCTCTTATTATTTTTAAAGGTTTGTTTTTATTTTATGTGTATGAGTGTTTTCCTGCACATATGTAGTATGTATATATATGTACTATGTATGTGCTTAGTGCCTGAGGAGTCCAGGAGATGGTGTCAGATTTCTTGGAGTTAAAGTTACAGGTGGTCAAGACCACCACTTGGGTCCTGGGAACCAAACTTGGCTCCCCTTGTAAGAGCAGCAAGTGCTCTTAACCACAGAGCCACCACTCCAGCCCATTCCTCTTTTGAGATAGGGTTTTATGCAGCCCAGGCTGGCCCTGAACTCCTGTCTTCACCTCCTCACAGCTGGGACTACAAGGGCAAACCTGGGTCATATTGGATGATGTCTTTGTGCACACACCAGTCTATGATGGTGTTTCTGCTCCTTCACAAGGGCATGGAATTCCATTTATTTATTTATTTAATTTAATTTTTATTTTTGAAACAGGGTTTCTCTGTGTAGCCCTGGCTGTCCTAGAACTCACTCTGTAAACCAGGCTGGCCTTGAACTCACAGAGATGCACCTGCTTCTGCCTCCTGAGTGCTGGGATTAAAGGTGTATGCTACTACCATCCTGCAGGGCATGAACTTTTATGTAAAGGATTACTGTGGGTATGTTTGAGAATTTTTGGATATAATATAATAATAATATCTGCTTCATAGATTTAGGCAGGCTTGAATGATTAAGTAGATACAAAGTGTTATGAAAGTCAGGAGGAGGAACTATAGAACGAGAGAGGAAGAATACATCATGCTAATGAATTTGGAAAGCACACAGTGTGATGATTGCCTACGGAAATCAGCTGAGTATATTTGCTATGGCATTCAGTAATGAGTTCTTCAGAACCACCCATGTCCCAGGTAGCATTCTAAGAGCTGGCTGGAGAACCGACTAAAACCAACCAAACTGCACATAATAGAACATTCTAGGTGCACAGTGTAAAATTATCTTATTTTGTGTGAAATATTGCTTTACCTGGTTGGTTTGTTATTGACTTTTTTTCCCAAGGAAATGGTTCAGTGGTGATAAAGCGTTTAATTTTTAATTTTTTTTTGAGACAGGGTTTCTCTGTGTAGCTTTGCGCCTTTCCTGGAACTCACTTGGTAGCCCAGGCTGGCCTCGAACTCACAGAGATCCTCCCGAGTGCTGGGATTAAAGGCGTGTGCCACCATTGCCTGGCTTAATTTTTAAAATTTTTATTACACTTATTTGCTTATGTACATGTGTGGCACATGCATAGGGTGATCACAGAGCAACTTGCACGTGCTGATTCTGTCTTTTCAGCCTGAGGACCCTGGGATGTGAACTCAAGTCATTGGACGTGGCAGCAAGTGCCTCTAACTGATGAGCCATCTTAACAGCCCAGTAATTTTATTTCATCTTGTTTTTCCCTACTTGTTTTCTCTCTCCCAGCAAACACTGATCATGCCTGAACTGTGAACAAAAGGAATCCACAGGTGGATTTTTATCCCTAAATTCTGCATTCTGTTCTCACTGAGTTACAGTTTCTAGGGGGATTCTTTTTTTTTTTTTTTTTTTTTTTGGTTTTTCGAGACAGGGTTTCTCTGTGTAGCTTTGCGCCTTTCCTAGAACTCGCTTTGGAGACCAGGCTGGCCTCGAACTCACAGAGATCCGCCTGCCTCTGCCTCCCGAGTGCTGGGATTAAAGGCGTGCACCACCACCGCCCAGTGGATATTCTTTTTTAAAACTACATTTTTAGTGTGTGTGTGTGTGTGTGTGTGTGTGTGTGTGTGTGTGTGTGAGAGAGAGAGAGAGAGAGAGAGAGAGAGAGAGAGAGAGAGAGAGAGAGAGAGAGAGAGACTGAGAGAGAGACTGAGAGCACATGCACTTGTAGGCATGCCTGCATGTATAGGTCAGGGACAACTTGCTGGGAGTCAGCTCTCTCCTACTATGTGGGTCCCAGGTACCAAATTCATGTCTCCAGGCTCGATGGCTGAAACCTCTACCCACTGAGCCAGCTCACTGGCCTCCTAGTGAGATTCTTATACTGAACATTCACCTCTTTCCTCCAGAAAAGAAATACTTGTAATCCAACTAAAAAACTGTGATTTTGGGCCGGGTGGTGGTGGTGGCGGCGGCGGTGGCGGCGGCGGCCACTCGGGAGGCAGAGCCAGGTGGATCTCCGTGAGTTCCAGGCTAGCCTGGGCTACCAAGTAAGTTCCAGGAAAGGTGCAAAGCTACACAGGGAAACCCTGTCTCGAAAAACCAAAAAAAAAAAAAAAAA
>CABHPR010155132.1:19183-52943 GCA_902168415.1 Peromyscus melanophrys
GTGTGTGTGTGTGTGTGTGTGTGTGTGTGTGTGTGTGTGTGTGTGTGTGTGTGTTGTTTGCTTTCAAAAAGCGGTCATTCACTAATGGACTCTGATCTGAGAGTATTGGAACTTACAATCAACTATCTTATGATCAGGAACTCTGCAGCAAGAGCTGGGAACATTCATTTCATGGGCACGATGGCTGGTTCTGATGAAAGTTTGATTAAGTTTCTGTATCAAAATTGCCTTGAAGCTTTTTAAATGGTGCAATCACCTAGTCTAAACTTTATTATCCATTCAATCTCATAGGAACACAGCTAGGGTGATAAGATCTCTGCAGTCATGGTAGTGTATAGTGATGGCCAGGAAATGCTTCTCCAAGACCCATTCCCTCAAACTGGAAGATCTAGTTAAATCACTGTGAGATATGACATAGCAGATTCTGACTTAATAGGTCTATGATTGGACCTTGTGGTCCTGTCTTTCTGATAAACTTCTACCTTATATCCAGTTTGTGGTCTCTGGGTAACTATGTTTATTTACCATGATTTGGATAAGAAGGGACTGTCATGGAGATTATCTGATTATGCAGGCAGAAACTATGACCAAAGAGCCAATTTGACATTCTAGAAAATGTCCACTATAGCTTTGGAAGGTACCTGATCCTCAAGATTTATAAAATCATCACACTCCAAGCCTATATTCATCATTAGGGGAAAAAGAAAGAGAAAAATGAGCCAAGAGAGAGAGAAAAAAAGAGAGAGATTGTATTTACTCTGTAATTATGTCTGTAATCATAGCAAATATATATTTGAATTTATTTTATAAAATTAAATCTCAACAATTCAATAACTTCTTATTAGTAATATTTAAAGTACATAAGAGACCATTTTCATGCTATAAAATTAAGGAATAAACTGGGTATTAATGAAATTAACATCTAACAGTTGGAAAATATTGACTTGGAAGCAGGGAGTCTGTTATACTTGCTGTTACCCTGAACATTTCAATTTCAAAAAGTTGCATGACTTTGAGTCTCCTCCACGTAGGACACGATGCCTGACATAGGATTTATTTCTGGCTTTCCATCACTTTCTAATTAATAGCACCACTGTGTGCTACACGATGTGAGAATTGAAAATCTCTAAACAGTACCACAGGATCTCCACACTGCACTTCTACTTGAAAAAGACACCTGATCAGTTACCCAGCTGTTTCCTCCAGATGTTGTCTGTAAACTCAAAGGTCATAGCTTCACTAAAGCTGAGATTAATTTGATTTAAAGTATCTTACTGTAGAAAAGGCACAATATTAAAATGAAGTTTTCACATGGCCACAAGTATACAGAATCAAACTTAAAAGCTCATCATCAGACATCCATTTCTAGAAGTACCTTCCATCATTGTGAACCTAAATAAAAACTCTTCATTCTTTACTTTTCTGTACATAAAATGTGTAATGGCATATTATTTTATGTTTTTAAGAAAAGCATCATTTTACCTTTGGATGAACTCTCATGAAAAAATTATATGTTATAATTAAAGAAGAATAATGAGCCACCCAATTCAGGAAAAGATGAAAAATCTGACAAATAATTAAGATTGCTGAATGAAAAGAAAATATAATAATACCACCTGAAATTCTTTCTAATGCCAACCTGGATGTAAATGTTAAGAAATAACCTAAATGATGGAGTTAAGTCTTTATGTTTGTATCTTTCTTCATAGTGGTTTGTAAGACTAAGAAATAGATGCATGAAGCACTGTTATGGTGGGGTACTGCTTGAGCCACAGGTAATAAAATTGTTTTTTACAAAGGATGCTTTGATACTTAATTACAAGCATTGTTTTTATAATAGTGGGATGCAAGCACCAGTCTTGCAGTAACTGTGCAGCATTTAAATGGCAAACTAAGTATTCCGGCAAGGTTATAATTCTCTGTTAGAGATTCAATATTGTAAAATGACCTTTAAGTCTAGGCTACTCTTTCCTTTTACTCCTGAGATATTATTTATTTTCATTAGTTATATATTTCTCCTATTTACTCAACAAATTAAATAAAATCAAAACTTCAGAAATTACTGCATTTAGCATATCAACATCTGTCAAATACTAATGTGTCTATGGCTTTAGTTGTGCAGGACTCTGGTAACTGTAGTTTTTCCACCTGAAAATAATATTATGTATTATTATTACATATACTATACATGTTATATGAATATATATTATGTTTGATATACATTTTCTATGAACAAAACACATCTTGAATTATGAATAAGTGTCTCTAGTCTCCAAAAATAATCACTGTGCACTAAATTATTGTTATCCTTGTTACCATGAGAAGAAAAACAAATAAACAAATAAAAAAATGTTGAAATATAAAGTGGGATTTTAGATATTCAGATTTTATAATATAATAAAGGTTATTAAATCAATAACCAAAAAATAAAAATTTAGGTAGATTTTGGTGTAATTATATATGGAAAATATGAAATGCAGGCATTCAAATTTTATTATAAATATAGTCAAAAATAGAAAAGGCAAATAATAACCCCAAATGCAAGTATCAGGGATTTAATATACACAAAACCTATATTGCATGTTATATTTACATTTGCACCTCTTTTAATTTTCTGAAATAAGCAATTGTTCCATTCACACATTACACATAAGAGAACTGAGACTTAGCCGGGCAGTGGTGGCACACAACTTTAATCCCAGCACTTGGGAGGCAGAGCCAAGAGGATCTCTGTGAGTTTGAGGCCAGCCTGGTCTACCGAAGGAGATCCAGGACAGGCACCACAACTACACAGAGAAACCCTGTCTCGAAAACCAAAAAAAAACAAACAAAAACAAAAACAAAAAACTGAGACTTGGTAATAGTCTAAGTAGTTTATCAGATGTCAGATCATTAAGCATAAAACCAGAACTCAATCTAGATCAATGTTTTTATCTTAATAAAACTATACTATGCAATAGATAGTTGGACAGATAAAGACAAAGAATAGATATATTTAATAATTGATTTATAAGACTAAGGTAATTTTGCAGTAACATAAATGAGTCTATGATAGAATATTTTGCTAAAAATCATACTAGGTGGCTTTGAATCAACAACAGGGCTAAAAAATACCAGTCTACTAATACAGTATATACCTATGCCACTTCTTAGAAGAAGATTAGAAATACAGTATTTTAAAATATAAACCACCCTCTGACACAAGGAAATAAAACCTCTCTGGAAAATAAATAGAATGGAAAACTTAGATTTGAGTAATGGAATATATAATAAGTTTGTAAGAGAATAATTTGGAGTCCCAAAGCAAACAGAGCATAACATTTTACTTCCGTGTGAAAATAGTCACTTGATGAACTGAGATAAAATTCTCTATATTAAGACAAGAATTACAATTCTATGTATCCTCTAATCAATGAATATTGACAAGACGTCAATTACTGACATGAGATTTTCTTTATGGTGGCTGTAGAGGAGAGCTATGTGCTGGATTTGTGCTGGTGTGAGAGTGTTAGATGTAGTACACAGGTGGATCAGGGAGGGAAGGTCTGAGAACTACGTGAGTTCACCTTTGAATCCTGAGTGTTCCTAACAGCAAAGACTATAAAACCACAAAACAAACAAACAAACAAAGCATAGAATGAAAAAGAAAACAAAAAAAAAGAAAAAGAAAACTAAAGGAATAAATCTCCTGAAGATGTGAACCATGAAACTAACTCTGTTGTGTCATTTTATGAAGAACTCCAATTCTAATGCACTTATCCATTAAAACTGAAAGATGAAAGAATTTATGTCCAAACACCACAAAATGATACAGCAATCTGAAATGATTTAAAATCACAGTCCAAAATCATCGAAGATGGAAGAAACAAACCTAAGAGGATCTGCAAAACATAATCCAGAACATATAAAACAGATAATTAGTATCAGAAGGAAAAATTCAATTATAAATAAATATACCAGGGAACGAACAGGACATCCGGGGATGTTGGTTGCAACTCTTATCTTTAAACTAAGTAGAATCAAACAGTAAGCTGGCCAAATGCTACAAGTGGCTTTAAATTAAAGAACAAGAACATATATACGATTGTCATTTTAAGTGAAGGGTTAACAAATGTAACTGCACAAGATTAAAAAACATATGTCTTGAGCTGGATTAGAGACAAGTATGTAAAAGTCAAAAAAAGCAGAGGGAAAAGCTCAAATTTTGTCATTGCCTGGAAGAGATCGATGCTCACTCTGCAGAATATTATAAAGTGGCCCTACAGAGTAGCAGGATGGAAGCCAGGGAAGCCCAACTCAGCAAGAACAAGTCAAAGCCATGTATTAGTGCTTGTTACAGCAAGGGGGTCAGCTGCCACACTTTGTATTTTGACAGATTACCCAATGGCAGGAATAGTGGATACAGGAGCTTTATACTGGATATGAAAAGATCTCAGACATACCCTCAGCACAGATGCTAGCATGATGAAACTGTAAGGAAGCCAAGTCCAAGGAAGGCATTTTCTCCATTGATCAGGAAAGCAACTTTGATTGCTCTGATAGTCTGGGGTTGGAATTATACATAAAAATTAGGCAGACTGTCAGGTGTTAATCAAACGGTAGCCACTTGGGACAACTTGTTGCTTGGGTTATTGTTTGGCTTCCTGAATTTTTAGTACTGATAGATGTGTGGTTTCCTTTAAGTCTGACAAGGTAGCCTCTTACTCTGGGTATTGTAGAAAGAAGATTAATTTCCTGAGCAGGTGGCAAATTCTATTCTCATGTATGATCTGGCCATTGTTCATCTTCACAGTGACTCTTACTGGAATAGTTTTCATCATTATGTGTGTGTGTGTGTGTGTGTGTGTGTGTGTGTGTGTGTGTGTGTGTGTGTGTGTGTATGTGTGTGTGTTACCAACTATAGGCACTAACTGTGTAGGGAAACTTGACATCAGTGTGTATTCTCTTTTCTTGAGAATAAAACAGTTCTCTCATTGTACTGCTTCATACTTTCTCCTGAATGGAATAGACCACCAGTAAACAGTGCCTGGCCAGGAGATGGGACAGTTACTGAGGACTATCTCATTTTTATATGAGAAAATATTTGTCATTGTGTACTTCATCAGACACTTCACTTAAGAAACAGTTTTGTAAGTCATCCGTGTACAGCAATGTCTAAAAGAGAACTGGTTGTTCCCTGGAAGCTAGGACAAGCCTCCTGGTATAAAACTCCACCTGAAATATCTGTCACACTGAAGCTCCTATAAGCCAGTATCCCCTCACTTTCAGATCCACTTTATAAACCTGTATATACAGGTAAGTAGTTCCATGTACTGTCTCAATTTTAAAAAAAAAGAATATTTCTCTAATTCCTTCCCAGTATGTAAAATGCATGAAATAGGAATGCATTATAAACTACTAAATTCATTCCTTGTTTTTTATAACATTGATTCAGGATTCTGAAATCAATAATTTGACAAAATGCCAGCTGCCTGCTCCCCCGGTAAGTGCCTTGAACATATTTGGCTGTGTGTGTTTAGAACAACCTTAATCCCAGCAGGATACTTTTAAATTTATTCCAAGAGCAGTCATCCTCTATTTCTTCTTTCTTGACCATTAACATCCTATTCTCCACCCTCTGTCTCTTCAGATCGTCACAGAAATGGAAGGCATAATCATCATGCCCTGGACCCTAAATTCTAGCTGGTGTTCCCTTGGTCCTGAGCATACCAATGTATCTACCAGAGAGTGTGCTTTACACTCAGACTGTGGAGGAGACTATAATGGATCGAGTCAGTATTTAAAGTTAACATCTCCAAGCAAACAAAATAGAATCTCAGGATATGAGATGCTTGGATGACAGAAATAGGGAGTCATGTAAACTTGATTGTTCAGTAAATTGACTAAAAGTCCCACCCCATGCCTGGCAGTGATGCACATGAGTAAGAAACTACCTGATATTTCCGAGAACTTGTGTCATTTTAGGCTTACAGTTTGGAATTCACACACACACACACACACACACACACACACACACACACACAAAGCTGCCCAACTTTTGGAATACTTTTATCTACCTTTTGCAGCCTTTACTATTAAGATGCTAGAGAAGGGAGCCGGTCAGGAAAGAAGAAGATGGATATTTTGACTGTGATGGTTAACTCAGGATCCTCCCATCAGCCCCACTGCTACACTGCCAATGTTAAAGTTGTAAAGTGGGAAAGAGCACCAGCAAGGGAACCAAGAGAAGGTGAGCTGTCAGAGCCCTCAACCCACGTAAGTATTTCTTAATGTCTGGAACTATTCATACAGACTCGGGGTGCAAGTCCAAGGCTGACCTAGGATATCCTGTTGTTTCCCTCTGTTTCAATGTAAAAGGCTGGAGCAATGACTTTGCCAAGTGATTTAAGTTAACTTAAAAAAAATACATGATACATGCCATGTTTAGCATTCTTACTTCTTAACTGGATTTATGAATCTGTATTGCTGTTAATAAATAATGTTTAAGTGTTCTCTTGTGAAGGAACACAACACCCCAGGACGTTTGTGCTCAACTAATCTCCTCTTATATATGCAATGTGTGTCTTAGTCCTTTTTAAGCACGTAAAATGATGTCCCTCAGGGCTGTTAACATTCTAATGCCCAGAACCTGTGGATGAATCTGTTTGCTTTATAAAACATACTTTCCTACTTGAGGCTTTTATAATGGAAAGATTACATTGACCCTAAAGGAACCACGTGTGTCCTTCAAGAGTAGGAAGCTGAGAGCAAGAGGAGAGGATGGGGTTAGGGCTGGAGTGTTAGGATGGATGTGAGGAGGACTCAGTCAAAATGAAACCCCACAGTCCCCAGGAAAGGAAGGAAGCAAACCATGTTCGGCATGAAATGGAAGGAATCAATCTGGTTGGCACCTGTAGCTCATAGAGTCTCATTTGATGGAGCTCACTACCAAAATAATGGGACCTCCTGCTTTAAACTGCTAAGGCAGTACGAATTTGACAGAGCAGCCACAGAACAAGAGTTTGCATTCATTCCCATTCAATCCAGTGCTCAGGGTTTCACTTCAGTCATTTGGTGTCCACTGTTCACACTGTTTACATTGTTCACACTGTTCAACTGTTCACACATCATCTTAGGCTTATTCTCATTTGCCATAGAGAAACTCTTCATGCCATATTTTGGATAAAATACTTGAATAATCATTTTTTTTTATCTTTTGTGGGTTGTATTTATTTTCTATATTCCCCAAAATGAGACAGTTATTGATGGATAAAATTCTATATTCCCAAACTGTAATGAAGTCATTTCTCCATTGTCTTCTGGATTATAATATCCTTTCAGGAGATAATTATCACTGTGTAGCTCATACTTTTGTTTCCTATAAATTGCTTCCTTCTATCATTTTTAGTTAATTAGCTACCAATTCAACTACTTTCTCCAGTAGTTAATTAGCTATTAAGAAAACTAATTAACTATAAAAGTCATTAACTTACATATAAAAATTTAAAAGGTTACTCTTGGGGAGAAAACACTTATTTTTTAAAAAAAATTGACAGCATATGCCTCAAGCAAAACCTTTAAATTTTTATTTTATTTTATTTTACTTTGTTAATCTTCCTCTAATCCTTATTCTCAGATGTTGTACTGACTTGCATTCAATTGTTTAATTCCAGTGTTCTTTTACCTTTGGTGATGTAACTGATCTATTTTGCTAAGATATATTATTTTCATAAATTTGAAATGTTAAATTACCATGGTATGTTTTCCCATAAAATTAATTTTGAGTGTTCTTGGATTTTTTTCTGGTTATTTTTTCCATTTCTTATTTTTTATTTGTAGCCATTCTGCTTATGTGTATGTCAGTGTACCTAGTGCAAGGCCGGTGCCTGTAGATGGAAGAAGGCATCGAGTTCCATCAAGGAACTGAAGGACAGAAAGGAACTATGCCTTTCTGTCCCCCCATCTCACTTCCTTTTTCTGTCCAGCTACATCACTTCCTATTTCTGCCAAGCTCTGTCACTTCCCATCTGTCTGTACAGACCTCCAGACCTCTAGATATGGTGCATGCCATATAGGAGCTAGAAATCGAACCTATGGCCTCTGGAAGGACAGCTAGTGCTCTTAACTTCTGAGCCATCTCTCCAGACTTTTTTCTGATTATTCTAATCAAAAATGATCAACTATATTATCTTTTTCAAAATTTTCTTTTACACTGTTTTATCTTATTTTTCTTCCTTTCTGTTTCTCTCATTTTTCACACTGATCTTCAATCTTTACTTCTATCTCTTTATACTTAATTTGTCTTTTGTTCTTTGGGTCTGGCCACTAATTGTGACATTTGAGATCTTTAATCTTTTCAGTGCAGATTTTAGTGCTATATAATTTCCTCTACTTACAACCTAATATTTTAAAAATCTTGTGGGGATATTTCAAAGAACTATAATGGTCTGTGGTTTTGTCTGATATTTATGACAGTTCTAAGCTATTTCCAGCTGATCAAATTTTATTTCTGTTCTATGCTTTATTTCCTGCTGCTTCTCATGACTAGGATGTTTTGAATGAGTGTGAGATAGTGTGGGTTTTAGCTTGTGGCCGGGCATTATCATTCTTTAACATTGAAAACATACAAGGACAGAGACTTCCAAACTTCGCATCTTTCCCCTCATTGACAGCATACAGATTTCGTCATGGCAAGTATGCTTTTGGATGTAGTTAATTATTTCATGACATTTTTAATAGGGGTTGGGTTTTTTTTGAAGATTTTCTAGGACAAGAACAACTGTTGTAAAGATTGGCATTCTCCACCACTCTGTAAGATGAATTGCTAAGCAGTCTTATTAATAAAAACCCATAGCCAGATATTGGGGTGAAAACTGAAAGATCAAGGAATAGGACAAGCCACAGCCTACCTTACCTCACTAACTTTTCAGTTTCCAAAGAGACCTACTTCCTCTATACCCACGCCTATATGCCTTTCTGTCCCCCCATCTCACTTCCTTTTTCTGTCCAGCTACATCACTTCCTATTTCTGCCCAGCTCTGTCACTTCCCATCTGTCTGTACAGACCTCCAGACCTCTAGACCTCTATGGTTAACTAGAGTTGGAATATAAGGTGTGTGCCACCATGCCTGGCTCTGTTCCCGGTGTGGCCTTGAACTCACAGAGATCCGGATGAATCTCTGCCTCCCGAATGCTAGGATTAAAGGCGTGTGTTACTACTGCCTGACTTCTATGTTTAAAATAGTGGCTGGCTTTTTCCTCTGATCCTCAGATAAGCTTTATTAGGGTGCACACTACATTGGAGGACACAATATATTTCCACACTACTCAGAAGAGATTGCCCTAGGTTCTTCGCTTGGGGACCCATGCTATTCTACCTCTTAAATAAGCTTCATTTTTGCATCTGTTGGAGATATGAGGCCTCTCGACACTTTGGGTTGCTTTCTCCCCCTCCTGAATTGCGTTTTCATGTTCATAAGCTGATCCAGGAGAACTTTCTCACATCTTCTCAACCATTTTCCTGTGCAGTGCTCTATTTGCTGAACTGCAGCTGCTTTCATCTTCTTGGGTTCCAAATGCTCAGCTCATGGAGTCCATCAGACTGGAGATCTTCCTTTTACTGATCATGCAATATTCTCTCTGCGATGAACTTTTCAGGATCACAGGGACTCCATCAGCAGTTACCATGTTGCTGCTGTTGCTGCTGATTCTGTTTGTTTAGTCATAGACTAAGATCCCATCATTAATCTGAGCAGAAAGCAAAAGTTGCACTCTTAGTGAATCTCAAGAACTTTATTTTAATATAAAAGTCACTTGAATTTTCTGTTAATGAGTAAAATAATCAGTGTTTATACTTTCATCTGACCTGGACTAGTTCACCTCTC
Source organism: Peromyscus melanophrys (assembly GCA_902168415.1). Taxonomy (NCBI): domain Eukaryota; kingdom Metazoa; phylum Chordata; class Mammalia; order Rodentia; family Cricetidae; genus Peromyscus; species Peromyscus melanophrys. Next base: position 29,047 of record CABHPR010155132.1, read on the forward strand.
CATAAGCAGCCTGGGGTTACCTCACTCCCGGGCTAGTACACTGATGTTAAATGTAATGCAGACACCCAGTGGACATGGCACAATATAGCCCAGAACTCCTGGACTCAAGTTATCTACCTGCCTCAGTCTCCCAGGTAGCTGGTACCACAGGCATACACTGCTGGGCCAGGAAATATACTTGTGTCTGTAAGTTACAAATCCAGTTAACTGTGGTGTTTTATTCTTTCATTTCTTCAAACTACTTTGAATTTCTAAGAACATATTCTTCTGTTTAAAACGATGAAGAAAAAGTGTACAATAGAAATCTACTAATAACTGCAATTACTCTTTATGTGTGAGCTGTTCATCCACAATAATTTATAGGCAAAGGAGCAGATGCAAGTGCAGGAAAAAAGAGAAGAAACTTGACTCAACCCAAATTCATTCCAAAATATAGTAACATTAATTCATAAGGCTCTGCTAAGCAGACACTCTGGTGATTAAGTTGTTCTTAACATAAATGAAGATTGTCTTTCTTTAACAATAGACACATGCAAGGTCAAATACTGCCAGACCTAGCTACCTTTCCCTCTTTCACAGTGTCTGATTTTTAGTGCAATATATTCTTTGAGACATAATGAGATTTTACTTCCTAGAGATGATTTCTAAAGTAAGCAAATGCCAATGGAAGGAAATTTAAATTTTAAGAATACTTTGTTAACGTCTCACAACTTTATAAAGCTTTCCTGAACCAGGATACCTGTCACAAAAGAGTCAGGAGCCATTGTAAATAAATGTCACTGAGAAGGATAGGATAATAGTAAATTCAGTTCCTGTTCTAATAACTTATAAAATCACCCTTGCCTTTTTGCCAAGTACTGTACTATAAGATCCCTTCATTCTTGTCATGTGAAGAGTATTCAGCTTGATGTAATAAGATTCAAGGCTATTTTCACCTCAGCATTGGCTGCAAGAAGAGTACCATTATGAAACTCAAAGTGAAAATTATCTTCTAATTTTCTGCCTCCTCCTTTAAGAGGTTTCAAATCTTAGAGATGTTTTTGCTTTAGACAGGTTCTGTCTAGAATTTCACCCACTGGGATATGAGTTGAAATTCCCTCAACCTCTTTTCTTCAGACATTAATAATAAAACTACATATCTAACATGGCATAAAAGTATTCTTCCAATATAGTTAGTGATTAAAATCAATTTAAATAAAATGAGGAAAAATATAATTATAATAATTATAGGGGAAGGAAGTGGTTCAGCAGATAAAGCGGTTTGCAGCCAAGCCTAATCACTTGAGTTCCAATTCCAGGCCCCACGTGGTAATAGGAGACAATAAACTTTTATGTGCTACCTTCTGACCTCCACACATAAGACCTGGAGTGCATGCAAAGACAGGTAAATAAAGAATTGTAATAAAATTGATGAAAATTGTAAACATGAGGTAATAAAGCACATATTTAGAATAGAAAGTGTTCCTAAAGATAACTTTCTACTCCTCCAGAACCACCTGCAGGCTTTGGACATGTTTTACACATAGATATAAAAGGAGATTATGCCCTTCCTTGAGGTGACAGTTCGACTAAAATAACATGAAATCTATAGACAGGTTATTAATTTTAGACTCAGGAAATATTTATTAGCTTTCATAATCTTCTTGTACTTTGTGTTGTTAAAACACTGTAAATTTTGTCAACAAAGGTTTGAAGGGCATAGGGAGTGCTTCCTTTGTCTTTTTAAACAGTACTTGTCTATTTTATGTTATGTTCTCTCAAGAATCTCTGAAAAGTTATCTTCACTTCATAGAAGAAATGCAGAAGTCATGAGTGCATATCAAATGTTATTTTTGTTGGTTTAAAAGTGAAAAGAGCCATGATTATTTTAAATTCAAGAATCAGTGGTCTGGCATCGTAACACTTTGGATTCTCATTCACATTAATTGAAATAAAGGAGCCCTGGAGGGTGGATTTAAAAACTGTGAAGTGATGTTCAGGGAAGAAAAGGGAAGCTCACAGTATCTGTCATCATTCCAATGTTTCTGACCCCAGGCTCCTCTGTGAGAACAACCAATGATTTTAAGGCATAGATATCAAAGTATTGCCTGCAACTGAAAAGCAGCACTATTTTTTTTGTTCTTTACTTGGATATCCCTATTTGCACCAGGAATGGAAATGAACATAAAAATAAATTTAATGGGGTAATTTTCTAAACCATATATTACACACATTATAAAGGCATGTGCAATAGATCACAAATAAGAAGTGAGATGTAGGTGTGTATACATCCATGTGTTATTTTTATGTATCAGATAGGTCTATCTTGGTAAACAAGTGTGGCATTGAACTAACCTTAAGTTTGACAGAAATAAGGCAATACACTGTTTACATATAAAGTTGGAGCATTTTCACAAATATGATCAGAGGAACCCTCAATAGTTAGAAATACATATTTCATGAAAAAATCTTTAAAAAGCATTATTTATTTATTTATTTAGCTATTACTATGTTTCATTAATTTACTTTTAATGTATTTATTTCAGACATGGTTCCCAAGTAGCCTAAACTGGCCTCCAACTTCCAATATAGTCAACACAAATGGTGAACTTCTGACTTTCGTGACTTCATTTTCTAAGGGCTGGGAATACTGGTTTGTGCCTCCTCATCCAGATAATTAATCAAAAGTGTCTATTATTAGATAAATAAATACAGAAATTTCACAAGGTTATGAAACGCAAACAATAATCTAGGGGACGGAGAGATGCCTCAATGGCTAGAACACTGGCTGCTCTTTCAGAAGACCTGGTTTGAGTCTCAGAACTTACATGTTGGTTTACAAGTGTCTGTAACTTCAACTTGGGGATATCTGATGCCCTTGATGTCCTCCACTAACATTCCATACATATGGTACACAGACATAAATGCAGAGAAATGACTCACACATGTATAATGGAAATAAAATATAAGCCTAAAAAATGTAACCTAAAAATTATAGTTCTAACATTTATTTACTTTTTATTTCTTGAAATTAAAACATAATTACATAATCTTCCCCAAACCTTTCCGCCCAGATCCAACTAACACATCTGAAACACAACTCCTGAACCTAAGGCTGAAGGACCATGGCAGAAGAGGGGCAGGACATTTGTAAGAGCCAGCATAATAGGAAATGTGCTGTGAGACTTGGTCTCCTAGACACATCAGAGAATTCTTAATATAAACAATAATGGGAAGAGGGAAGAGAACAAGATAGAAGCTAAGTGAGCCCCCATCATCAAATCCCTCAAAAACATCAGCTTCAAAAGTTATTCAGGGGACTGGGCAATTGACTAAGCAGTTAGTAGCACATTAGTAACTGCTCTTGCAGAACACTGACATGGTGGCTCACAACCACTTGTCACTCCAGTTCCAGGAGATCTGATACTCTATTCTGACCCCATGGGCTCCTGCACACATATGTTGTATATATACCTACTCAGGCACACACATATACCATAAATAATAAGTAAATATTAAAAACTGCTATGCATACATAAAGCTATCTAATGCGGGCTCAGAAAACATAGCATGCCACAGTATCTTAACAAGAAAATATTAAAAAAAAAACAGTTATGCACACATACAGCTGCCTAATGTGGGCTAAGAAAACATAACATACCACAGTACCTTGTTTTGGTGTCATAATAAGAAAGGCATGTTGAAGAAGGCAGCAGGGAAAGAATGGTTTGAATCATCCCTTATGCAGCAGAAATGGAGAAACATGCTTCCTACAGGGGGAGAGAGATAGGGATATAAAATCTAGTTCTTAGAGATTCTAAACCAGGTCTATTAAGGTTAATCTTAGTATGGTTATTGACCCACAAACTCTTCTGGGAAAACTGTCTGAAAAATGATCCTCTGGACCACCATTAACTTGCTGACCAAGAAACTGTCTCACATCATTCCACCAACTGCAAAAATTATACAAGACTCCATTCATTGAATTATAAAATACAACAACAAAGCAAACATCAGACTTTGCCTTGGAACTCAGAATCTGGCCTACTATAAGGAAGAACAATGTCATGGAAAACAAACACAGGTCAGTTACATATGGTGCCTTCGAACCTACCCCAGATGTAGTTAGAGTCCTGTGCCTCAGTGAGACAGACCTGTATTTTGTCTTCATCACTATCAGGCCCAAGCTGGTATGAAGCACTATGTTCTAAACCTACGCAATGGTCTTCTTCTAAGGAAGTCTGGGCTTCCCCTAAGTTGTAACATGAGAATAAGAGAATCAAGTTGGAGATAACAGACGCATTATTACCATCTTGCTGATGTGCAACCCTGAATGGAGAATTACGATACTGCTGAGATATGAGATGTAAAAAGAATACAAAGACCCACTGCACATGTCAAGCTCTAGTCTCTGCTCAGCATGTGATGATGGGAAGAGAGTGGACCCTAAAATGAACAAACTCTAAACAGTGAACTCTCAAGGCTATTCTGCCTTTGAGGTAGCCAGCTACTGTTTTTTCTGGCCATATAAACTGGGATGCTTTTTTATGGAATACCTCGATAGTTAGTCCTGTATTTAAAAACCGTCCAATCTTCTGTTACTTCAGAGCTAGGTCACATATGATTTCCATCTTGCATAGCAAAAGCAGCCCACTTGTCCATTGACACAGTACAGCAAATTGATACCCAACAAAGATGATAGGAATATCAATTGGAGAAAGGACGGTCTTCAAATAAATTACAGAAAAAATTGGGTATGGACATATAGATCAGAACTAGACCTTTATTTCAAGTCACACCATATAAAATCAACTTGATTTTATATGAAAGACTTTAAGGCTTGACGCAAAGTATGAAATTAAAGAAGAAAACATGGGGGAAACACTTCAAAGCATGGGAATGGAAAGGCTACTTTAGCATTATCGCAATGAGTAAGAACTGGAAAGAAACTCAGTGTTTGGGAACATACAAAGGTGTCACAAATACAAAATGGTCTCCTATGCAAAATGGAATATTTGCCTATCAAAGTGATGGAATCTTTTTATTTACAACATTGATGAGGCTACAAATCCATATGTTACATGACATAGGATGGGTAGGAAAACCTTCACAATCTTAACCATATTTACAATGCAAATGTTCACAGATTTTGAAGAAGAATAGTAGTTTCACAAGTGAGGAAGAATAGAGGACATCAAAGAATAAGGAGATCTGACCAACAAGCACTGACAGCTCTACAGAAATAATAATTCTGGTGTTCTCATATAAGGTAGGTGACCATAGCTAACAGTGGTGTACAGTAGACTTCAGACTAATGATAACACTGGTTTCTGTTCAGATAGTATAATTTTTCTGCCTCTTACTAAACTCTGGAATAAATGATTTATAATATTTGCATCAAAAACAAATGGGTGTTTGGGAGTTATATATAATTACTCTGTTTGAACATTGTAAAGTGAAAAAATATCAGTTACCCTACAATAATGTGTCATTTTAAGTGTCTGCCACAATAACTTTTAATTGGTTAGAGAGATTTACATCATTTTTATTCTACACCCACTGACTAAATAAAGCTGTCTGCTAAAGCTGACAATGTATTTAAGCAATTCTACACAACATATCTATACTAACCATTCACATCACACCTTGAGCTCAGCACTCTGTAGTAAGTAAGGTCTAGTAGACACTTGACTCACATATCTCTCTGTATATTGCTGTGATCTGAAATTATTTTAGTAATTTAAAATAAATCCAAGTGAGAATCAGTTTTTGTGGTTTATAAATACTTTGGTGTCAGATTGCTCAGTTCGAAGTCTAACAACTTCATCATCAGTTCCTGTGAAGACTAGTCCAAATGTATTCATAAATTTCTTAGAATAGTCCCTGCCTAAGTGGTAACTATTTATCTTATTGACTGAAAACACATTTCCAATAATAAATGTAAGAGTCATTCACTCTTTACTACCTAACCTGTCAATTCCGCCTCTACTTTTTACCCAAATAGTCTAGTCTTCTAATTTCCATTAGAGGAGATCAAGTCTTTGTGAGCTCTTCTGTAGAAATCACCCTTGCCTTCCTAAGTGACCCCTCTGTGTTCTAACAACTAATCACTGAATCATCAACAACTAATCACTTTCATCAACCACGTATGTCTTCCAAAGTTACCAAATTCAGCAGCTCTTTAGGATTATTCCTAGCTTATAAAAAAAGGCATGACATCCAATCTGCTACAGACCATCTCAAAACCAGATACAAGAGCTAACCACGGGATATTTAAGTTTTAAGCACTCATCCTAATTTTTCCAGAGTATCTTGCAAATAACCTGTCTATTTGAGTTTTTCAGTATAAACTATATTTTTTAAATTTAAAACTTTTTAAGGTTCATCTTACATATTAATAACTCACTCAAGGCTTTCCTACTACCCATAGGACCGGTTCAGTCTTGGTCACAGAATTGTGTAATGTATACTATGACACTAGTTTCACACCCCCCCTTACATTTTATATTTAACTTACTATAGATAAAACTACCTTGAAAGGAATGTCTTAATGATCTTTAATTTGAAATTCTGGCAATAAATAAGCAATGTCCCCTTGTAATGCCTGATTTTTAAGTCATCAAAAGATCATTTGTTAAAGTGACTTTTTAAAAGAGCCTTGGAATGTACACTTTCTGAGTCTTTGAATAGCATACGATATTTTAATTAATTTTAAATAAAACATTCTCATTCATATCCATTCTTCATTCATTTACTTCATTCTTACTTCTTTGCAATGTGACCAAGAAGTTGGAGAAACACACACACATTCATATTTTACTTTATGTTGTTTTAAATTTTATATAAGAACTATGTAATTCTCCTACCCACCCAGTGATTAAATCAAGAAGTAAAGAATTTGAATGGCTGTAAATCTTCTTTTCTTCAACTTTCCTGGGACTTTGGGGAAGCTCTTTTACTTTGTGTTCTTCTGTTTCCATTTTTTTCTTCTTTTGCAGAAAAAAAGTACTTTTGATTAACATTTTCATCTAAATCATTTCTGTTTCTTCTTCATGAATGCCTGTAATTCTAAGATACACTCTTCATTACCATTTCTCCATACCCCTCAGATAATTCCCAATCATGTTCCTGCTTGCTCCTTTTACACTACATTTGGGGAATGTTAGTAAGTCTTTAGTCCATAGAAGCGATTCCATTTTTAACATTGGCAATTGCTTTCAACCTGTCATGTAGATTTCACTTCTATAGTTATTACTGGAGATTCTTAGCAATTCATTTTTATTTTATTTAGTTAACACCTTTAACAAAAGAAATCTTAACTTCTTTTCCTTACTACTGATTCTTTATTTTCCTTTGGCTTATCTATTTGTGATATGTGTGTGTGCATGTATGTAACATGATATTTATGAATATTCTTATATCATTGTTATGTTTATTTTTTCAGTATTGTTCTAGCCTCTTGCTGATATATTTTCCAGTTGTCATTTTTCATTCTCAAATGTGCAGTGCTTAATAGGCTGAATTTCGTGACCATCATGTTTTCTAAAATCACCTTTATATCTTTTGACTAATGAGTATCAAGAGTTTGTCTGTTTATCTGATAATAATCAGAATGCACATTCATTTATCTCTGTTTATTTCCCTTGTTTTTCAGTATCCTTTAGAAATCAGGTAGCTTGTTCACTCATCCATGACTAACAAGAGATCTTTGCATGTCTCTCTGGGAACAAAAGCATTTTGAGTTTAGCTTAGTCACACATTTTTTTTCTCTTGTTCTTTTAGTACTTTCTTTACCTGTGAACTATTCTAAATTCCTGCAATTATTGTCCCTAGTGTTCAAAATGTAAATGCATTCTTTCATGTGTGTTTTGCCTGAGTACTTTTGTACCTTCTTAGAACTATGCATATGAACTTTCTAGAAATAGAGAATACTAAGAACAAGGAACTTTCCTCATATAAAAACAATGTTACTGAATCTTCTTACTATAGTTGAAGATGACTTTTCCACATGGGTATGTTTGCAATCACAGCATTCTTATATCTGATTATCTGTGTGCATTAATAATAAGCATTATTTTCTGGCATATTTTGTGACTAAACTATACATTTTAATATTTTTAATTATTAGATTATTAAAAATAACTATTGGTCAAAGGAAGGAAACTTACCTCAAAAAGTTTGAGAACACTGTGAATCTCAAATACTTTATTATCTGTTTCAATTTAATAGAATGCTTAGGACCTTAAACTTCTCTGAGAATTTTTCTTCTCCTTAAGGAAGGTTAAACGTTTAGATAATTGAGTAAAAATGACATAACAAAAGGTACATGAAATTAACTCTGAAATAAGAGTCTAATCTATGTAGCTAAGGTTTTGCTGCCTGGCCCACAGTCAGGACAAATCTCTCTCACCGCCAGTCCCACGGCCACTCAGACCCAACCAAGTAAATACACAGAGACTTGTAGCTAGAGTTTTCCTGCCTGGCCCACAGTCAGGACAAATCTCTGCCACCCGCCAGTCCCACAGCCGCTCAGACCCGACCAAGTAAACACAGAGACTTATATTGTTTAAACTGTTTGGCTAATGGCTCAGGCTTCTAGCTATCTAGTTCTTACATCTTAAATTAATCCATTTCTATAAATCTATACCTTGCCACATTGCTTGTGGCTTACCAGCATCTTCACATGCTGTTTGTCATGGCGGCGGCTGGCAGTGTCTCCGGCTCAGCCTTCCATTTCCCAGAATTCTCTCGTCCTTGTCCCGCCTATACTTCTTCCTGCCTGACCACTGGCCAATCAGTGTTTTATTTATTGACCAATAAGCAACATGTTTGACATACAGACCATCCCACAGCAGAGACTTATATTGCTTACAAACTGTATGGCCATGGCAGGCTTCTTGCTAACTGTTCTTATATCTTAAATTAACCCATTTCTATTATTCTATAAGTTGCCACGTGGCTCGTGGCTTAACGGTATCTTAGCATCTTCTCATGGTGGCGGCTGGCAGCATCTCTCTGCCTCAGCCTTCCACTTCCCAGAATTCTCTTCTCTCCTTGTCCTACCTATACTTCCTGCCTGGCTACTGGCCAATCAGTGTTTTATTTATTAACCAATCAGAGCAACACATTTAACATACAGAACATCCCACAGCAAATCTACAAAACACTTCTTCTGTTTCTTTTTTCAAAATGTGTTCTGACATATACTTCATAGGTAGTTAATATTTCTAAGTTTGTTGTCCATATTAATGGTCCTCATGCTTTGCATTCATTGGTATTAAAACACTGAATATATCTTTGAGGAAGATAAAGGATCTGATTTTCATTGTCATTTATTTTTAAGTCTGAAAAAGTTCATAATAAAAGAAAATTTTAGTAAAAAATATTGGAGTGTATATGGCAGAAGAAGTTGTGGGATCTACAGGAAGACTGTTTTCCTACAAAATTTCAGGAAACTTAGTTTAAAAATAGTTCATGGTGACACTGAGATATTATCATCATTGTTATGGAATACAGGAAAAAGAAATGTGTCTGAAAGACCATCAGGAAGTCTTGTGTTAGACAGAAAATGTGTCCAAAATCTAATGCCCTGAGACTGTGAACATTTGCATTATGTTTCAAACAAGATTGCAGGTGTAGTTAAGATTATACATAATAATAGTTAATAATGCTTGCTGATTTGACAGGAGCTAGAATTGCATGGGAGACATGCCTTTAGACATGGATGTATGAAATTATCTAGATCAGGTTAATTCATTTGGAAAGGCTGTTCTTAATAATGCATCAACACCATCCTATGAGATGAGGAGTTGAACCAAATAAGAGGAGAAAGTCAGAAAGTGAGCAGGACACCAGCATTCATCTCCCAGTTCTCCATTACAGACTGTCTGGACCTCCAGCCGCTCTGCCTTCTCTGCCTTCTCTGCCATGATGGACTGTGTTCTAGATTGTCATCCACAGTAAGCTCTTCTTTCCTTGATAGGCTTTTGTCAGAGTATTTTGTCACATCAGCAAGAACAGCAACTAGCACACATAACTTAAAAGAGGTTCCTCAAAAGTGTCCATGTATGCTCAGTGTGATATCCTGAGTCTTACAAACAAAAACATCCTCCATGTATAGCATGAGAGCTGGTAAACTATGAAACAAGGGAGGGAAGGTCCCATCAAACAGCACAACTACACAGGTAACCTCTAAGCACAAAACCTTGCCTGACAACCAACCAAGAAACATGGACCAACATCTACAAAGAACTAGATTTGCAAATGACCTAACACATTTAGAAGAATATACTTCTCAGAATAGATGCCCATAATGAATTTTGCCTTTTGAAATCTAAGATACGTGAATAAAAATATACCAGATAATAAAACACGAAGCCACATGGCTTCCATTCAAAATGGCTACCCCAGCTGTTTAGAGAGCTCTTGAGATGTGTAGACTTAGAGTCTGATTAATTTTTATGTTTGATTTGATTTTTTTTATATTTGCAAGATTATCATCTGCAGTAATAATTTGTTATAAGAGCAATCTAATTTATTACAGGACACTAAGTAATCTTATTGTTCTTTAGGAAATGTAGGACAGGACAAGACACCTAACATTGAACAAGTCCAGGCAGAAGAGAGCTCATTGTAGTCAGACAACGGGGGGGGGAGTTGGGGGGGTTTGGGGGGAGAGGAGGGCACACGGGTCTTCTCTCTCCTATGTTGCCTTCAGAAAAAAAATTTTTTTAATGAACAGTAAAAATCTGTGTGTGTGTGTTTGTGTGTGTGCCTGTGCACACAATTTTTTTAATTTAAAAATTATATAAATACTTAGCAAAATGTTTCATTAAAGATTTATTATATATTGGCTGTATATATTACTATTTAAATTTAGAAATTATTGTCAAACTTCTTTATAGAAAAGACCTAATGTAACCAAGTTCCCTCCCTATGAAGAAAAAAATACACAAGCTGATTAACATTGAAATTCAGTTTTCAAGGCTAACAATGACTAACAAATCAAATTCCTCTGGCCAATGCGAAATTAACTTTACCATTATAAATGTAAATACAATTATATATGAATTTGAATTTCTCTTAACTCTCATTTAAGTAGTATAGTTTACAAAACCACAGTATTATATAAAAAAGAAAACTATTCGTTTACATATATAATGAGAAATATATGTTCACCGAGATTGTTAAATGAAAACTTTAAAAATGGTGTCTCAATGGACAAAGTTCCTTGCTTCCAAGCCTTATGACTAGTTAATTTGTTCTCTGAAATCCATACAATGGAAAGAGAAAGCAAACTCTCTGCAATTGTACTGTGACCTCCACATGCTCACCAACAAATGCTCTTACCCAGGTGTGCGTGTGTGTGCATGTGTGTGTGTGTGTGTGTGTGTGTGTGTGTGTGTGTGTGTGTGTGTGTGTTTGTGTGTGTGCCTGTGCACACAATTTTTTTAATTTAAAAATTATATAAATACTTAGCAAAATGTTTCATTAAAGATTTATTATATATTGGCTGTATATATTACTATTTAAATTTAGAAATTATTGTCAAACTTCTTTATAGAAAAAATACAAGTTGAATTAAATAATATGATTCAACTTACAAATATAAAGAAAATTTTATGACCCTCATCAAATGTGTTTATCATTTCATTTCAAATTACAAGAAAGTCCCCTTCAAGCCATTGATAGCTCCTGGACCAAATGTTGATGCTACAAAATAGTAATTACTTAGCCTGTGTGAATGAGATGACTGACAAAATATGGTCCAACAACTCAGCTTTTACTTATTTTACACGATTCTCTTTCATGTTTAAGGTATAAGCCAGAATTCAATGATTATTTTCAAGGAGATACAATAAAAAAAACTGTAATAAAATACAATTTTTAAACCAATACTAAAATTAAAAAGTTATATTCATATTTCTTTTCTGTTTATTATTTGTAAAAATATTCATTACTTTTTTAATCTGTGTGTGTTTGGGGGAAACATGTGGCAATGGCATATAAGTAGAGGTCAGAGAACAACTTGTGCTTTTCTCCTACTGTGTGATGCAAGGGGATGGAACTCAGTAGACAAGCTTAAGGCAAGTCCCTTTACCCACGGAGCGTTTTACTACGCTCTTTGTTCTTTTTTAAGTGTAATGAATAAAATAAAAGGAATCTACACAATGTGAATATCATTTCCTGAATGTACTTAGTTCTTTTATAGTGAATATCACTGGCAGTTCCATACATGAAAAAATAAGAGAATACTGATGTATTAGATATCTGAGTAAGAGACTATTTCTGTGACTCCTCACCTATTAAACTAGTGTATTTAATGTAGCAAAAATAACATTAAAATCAGTTTGTTGCTGTACTGAGCACATGAAGCATCTGTGAGACACAGGTGTCTTACAGTGACTATATTAGACAGCACAAAAAAGTAGTATTTTTTATCATTGCAGACAATTCTGCTCCTTAGCGTTGGCCCAGATACTGAAGATTCTAAATACACAGCACAAAACCCTTGCGCACTAAAGATTATCATCTAGTTTCAGATACATGGTGTGTATATATTAAATGTTATCCTGCCCTGTCACTGTGAACTAAATCACAGGGTTGAGTTATTGGCAGTGTGTGAGACTAAACGTAACACTATCTTAACCTCCCTGTATCAAACGGGAAAATTGTCTCCATCTTATTTGACCTCTTGTCAGTTCATTCCCATTTTAGCCATTCATCATATTTAACAAAACCTCTTCAGTTATTTATGATTAGAATCGGGGAAGAGAGACAGAGAGAGGAGTGGGAGAATGGAGGGAGGGAAAGAGAAGGCCTGAAAACTGAGTGTAGTGCCAATTCTTATCTGCTTTCCTGTCTACAGAACTTTTGCAAAACACAGCAGCACTAAGATAAACTATACACTTGAAGTGAGGAAAGGAAAAAATACCAAGAAAACATAATTCAAGATCCCCCAAGAATATTCCTCATCCAGGGAAAACAAAACTGCTTTATATTGGACCTATTCGTTCCATCAGATTCCAAGGCCACCTTATAAAGAAACATATTTCTTTAGAACATATGAAAATAGCGATATTTGTGTCGTTCTAAATAATGTTTTCAGAGACATAAATAAAATATGTCCTTAAATCTGTAACAAGGAAGTGGTGAAAGTGCCAAAGCCCACAAAGGAGGCCAGCAAAAAAACAGGTATCTCCAGCTGGAGAGATGGCTGAGTGGTTAAGAGCACTGGTTGTTCCTCCAAGGGACCCAGGTTCAAGTCCCAGAACCCACATGGTGGATCACATTTGTAACTCCAGTTCTAGGGGATCTGATGCAGGCTGCTAACAAAATACTCATTTTTAAAAAATTAAAAAAAAAAAACAGGTATCTCCACTGGTTATTCTTTATTATAAAAGAACAGCACAGCAATTGGAGTTTGACAAGGTTCAGAGACTATACTTACTTCATATTCTAAGGAAAAATCAATCAAGGAATTAATTTTGCAAGTTGTGTAGTAGCAAAAAATAATTCATATTAAAGGCAGTTGCACTTACAGTTTGATTTTTCAGTTTCTCGCAGATTTAGTATTTCTCCTTTATCAAAACAGACTGAATCTACCTTCCAATAAAATCAAGTTATATGATGGTGAAAGTGTTCTAATTTATATGTTAAAAAGATAAATCCAATGCTAGAGAGATAGTCAGTAGTTAAGGACATATTTTTCTCTCGCAGAGGATCCACAGTTCAGTTCCTAGTACTCACATCAGTTCCTAACAGCTCACAATCACTAGCTCTAGAAGATCTGATGACTGCTACTATCCTCTAAAGATTCTGTGTGTGCATGTGAGCACACACACACACACACACACACACACACACACACACACACGCAAAATTAAATATAAAATAAATCTTAATAAAATGATAAAAAGTTATATTATTATTTGATAATCAAATCAAATGGTAAGGTGATGAAGTAAAATATTTTAGTAACATTCTGTAATTAATAATTTGATTTTTGTTTAGGTATGCATATGAATGTTCAAATATGTACACATGTGTAACTGTGGAGTATGTGTAAAGGTAGGGTCCATGTTTACATATGAGTGTGTGTATCCATGTACATATATGAAGTAGCCTAAGGAGGACATTAAGTAGCCTGATCCAGCCATCTCCAACTTACTCTCTAGAGACAGGATCTCTCATTGAGTCTGGAGCAAGGCAGGAAGCTAGCAAGATCCAGGGTTCTTTCTATGTAAGCCTCACTCACAGAACGGAGTTCACAGGCACTCAAGACTGCAGTAGACTCTTCATGTAGATTCTGCAGATTTGAAGTAAGGCTCTCATGTTGTACAGCATGTGTTCTCAACTGCTAAGTGATCTTTCCATTTCCAAAGCTAAGGGATTAAATGAGTATAAACGTGAGTAGTACAAAAGAAATTGCAGTGTAAACTTAGACAATGATTAGAATGAAGGTTAAATAATACTAAATCTCAATAGAGTTAATAAATGGGAAAGCAAAATAATATCATTGCAAAATGGATTCTTCCAAAAAATAAAATAAACATTTAGCAATAAATATCCATTTTATGTGCTTCTACATTTGTATTTTTCTCAAGAGCTTAAAGAAGTGTAATAAGTAATTTTGTTTTGTACTGTAATGGTCACAGAATGATAGGTTTTGTGTAGTAGAAGTGACTTCAAAAAAGGAAGAACAAAAGTGCATTGTTCTTTGAACTTGAAAACTAAACTTACAAAATAAAGAGAGCATATCATAACCATTTTGTATGTCCTAAAAGAAATTTTAAAAGAGTTAATTTGCTATTGAAATAGCACAACAAAAGAAAGAGATTGGGAAAAGAAAGCTTTGTATAAACTTAAATAACTTTTAAAGAGTTTCTGCTGATTAGTTCATTTGAGTGTCAAAGAATAACTAGATACGCCATCAAGTATCCAATGGCAGTTGTGGGTCTCACTGCAGACCAATATTATCAAAAGGAAGTAGAATGGTGTGCTAGAAGAGGCCCAAACTTGCCACACAGTGACTTGGATGACTTTCAGGACACATGGTAGATGAACTTACCATGTCTTCCCTTAAGTTCTCAATGTTGTTTTCTCAAACTATCCATCATAATGGAAATTCAGAGGCCCCTTTGTTTCATTGTTTCCATCATAACAAAGCCCTAAATAAGATTTTCATGAAAATTTCACAGAAGTATATATTTTGTAGATAGGTAGGTTGTCATCTAGGAAAGTGTAGCCTGTTTAATGTTCTGTGTACACAACTGGCATTCAAGTAAGCCATAGATAAACACGTTTGATTATCCTAAATTTAAAGACTATAGCGAGGGTTCTTGGCACAGTTCACGGCTTCTGAACACAGACATCCAGTAGAAACTTCTCTCCAGAGGAAAAACATCTGATGGAACGGACAAGCTCCATTTGGGGAGTAAGACTGGTTTGAGAGATTAGGCAAATGATTTATTATAGAAGTCTATTTTTATCTATTTAAAGAGGATTGACAAAGCATCTTCAGAATATCAGTTATTACGAGGTATGGTTTTGGGGTTTGTGGAAAATGCCTTCAAATAAGGCATCAGAATAGGCTGTTCTTAGCAGTCTGCAGAACACTGTCATTGTTTGCATGTCTCTCATCGTCCACTGTAGACCATTGCTTTTGATGAGGCCAACCTAAGACTTGTCTTGATATTGTATATGTTATGATATTGTGTGTGTGTGTGTGTGTGTGTGTGTGTGTGTGTAGACTTTAGATCCTGCAGATTTGAGCTGAAGCTCTCATGTTGTCATATATATATGACATATCTATAAAGTCATGACTTTGGGTGACATTAAGTGAATAAATAAGTCATTGCAGATTTCAGTTCCTACAACTATTAAATTAAAAACTAAAGACTGAATTAAAATGATATGAGCAGTACATAATAGGATGAAAGTATAAAATTTTAAATATTCATAGAAACTGAAGAAAATTTAGTATCTTTTTACAATCTTTCTGATAACAGAGATATTATTGAACATCTTCTAAATAGAGCACATATAATAGAAAATGAATAAATAAATAAAATACCAAAAATTGGTAAATAAAATGTAATAAGCAAAATTAGAGGCATAATATACTAAAATAAACTATATATGTCCTACAAATATTTAATTAAATAAAATACTCGATTTCATTAGTTAATAGAAAATGTTCATCTGTAAGTCAATGCAAATTTTTTCTTCAAATTTGAAAAACAAATCCTTAATCCTTCATATTCTGCATGCTATGGAAGCAATATGCTAAAGAAAACAATGCACAGAAACAAAAAATGCTATTTTCCATGTGTGGATATTGATATAAAACATGTATTAAAAGTACTAAATAGAGTTCGAGGCCAGCCTGGGCTACCAAGTGAGCTCCAGGAAAGGTGCAAAGCTACACAGAGAAACCCTGTCTTGAAAAACCAAAAAAAAAAAAGTACTAAATAGTCCATTTAAGCTAAAATAATAATTCATTAATATATAGAAGTATTGCCCTAAGAATATATGCATTATTAAATTTAATTATAATACATTTCACTAGATTAATTAATTAAAGAAATGAAACTGTGGTTTTTGTGATACATAAAGATTACCAGTTATTAGGGCCTGGAGAGATAGCTCAGCAGTTAAGAGCACTGAGTCCTGTTGCAGAGCACCTCAGTTTGGTTCCTGGGTCCCATGTCAGACAGCTCATTACTGCTTATCAATCTAACTCTAGGGGAACCAAGATCCTGTTCTGGCATCCAAGAGCATCCATACTTATATGCATATACTCACAAACATATACACAAGTACACATAATTAAAAATAAAATACATATTTGAGTTAAGATAAAAACCAAGTTAATAAACAATTTGGTAGGTTTTAAGATTATAATACTATAAAGAGATAAAAAGAGAAATGGATCAGGAAGGATTAAATGGGATAAAAATCAAGCACTTCTGCATATGTATTGTAATATTATTTATAGGAATTCATAACCCTTAAAGCAATGTAAATAATTTGTAAGGCTATTTGAGTATTATTATTTAATTAACAGAATTGTCTCCATTATAATTTCACATATATCAATATAGAATGTTTCAAGCTGTAAATAGCAATTCATAAGCCCATTTCTAGAGATTGATTTGGTTTCTTTCCAACAGTCTATTTCATAAATATATGTGAATATAGATACATATGCATCTAATTTTTGTTATTTGAAAGCATACACAGCATCATTATTTGTAGGGTTTGACCCAGGGAAGTGAATTTTAAATGATTCTGAAGAAAACTTTATTTTACTTTAATACATGTTCCCTGGGAAATTGTTTCATTTATAATTAGTTGCATTAATTTGCACCGGGCAATCCCAAACTGCACGAGTATAAATTTAAAAACTACATTCAAACATCTTAGACAAATGACTTGTCTGTACTGTTTCAAAAACATGTGTTAATTGATATTATCCTCTTATTTAGTAAAACATGAATGTGAAGCACTGCTCATAGATGAAAGCAGAGTCAATTTGTTAAAGTTTAGGATCACCTTATCACTAGACAACTTTTTAAATGAAAAATGCTTGCCTACCTCAGTGAAATTCCAAGCATGGATTTTCTTTTTTTCCTGTCCACCTGTCTCTTTCTACCATCTTTATAAATTCCAAGCAAAGTAGAATGTTCACAGATAAAACTTTGAGACTTTATTTTCAGACTTGAGAATCAGCCATCAGAGTTTGGATTTCACAGGCTCCAGTTCCCCGGGGCATGTGGTTCAAGCTGAAGGGCCCTTTCTATTTCCGATAATAACAAAATGCAGACTGCCCACGTACTTTAAAGCAGGTTTATCTTTGTGAAGTTACACCTTGACAGCCCACTTCAGGTATTTCTCCCCTTACCAATGGTTAAAATTCCGACTGTCAGAATAATTCCTCATTGTATTCTGACACACAACATGTTGATTTTTCTGCTTCACTAGCAAATGAAAATGAAATTACCCACTGGGTTTCCCAGTCTGAATAGCATTCTGTCATTCCTGACACCATGAATTCTGTCTTCCTGTTGCAAAGTACTGTAGGGCTCTTCTGTAGGAGCTTCACCTGGCATACAAAGTAGTTTGAAATGGAAACTGAAATTCTTCATTTTATTTCAGGTACTGTTTGACTTGCATTCAGATTTCAAATAGGTAGGCAAGGAAATACAGTGGCATCAGAGTTATTCAGTTATTAACAATTTACAGGGGAAACAAAGTCAAGGCAAGAAAATTAGCAGGTAGCAATTTCCAATCTCCTGCAAGTAAGAGGTGGTTAGATTATTGCCGTGGATTGGTTAAATTATTACATACCAGAACTTATGCTTTCCTTTTCATTCCTTTACAAGGTGCTTTGAAAATCATATATTTACATTTGAGAAATATCTGACTACATTTATCACGGTACCAAATTAAGATATTAGAAAACATTTATAATCTTCTATCCATGGAATGATTATAACACACCAATTGGAAAATGCAACTTAGTTTATTTACCTCATTGACAGACAAATCATGAAAATAAACATTTATAAAAAAATGGTAATCTGTATCTACAAGTTGTGTAGTTTTCTTGCATAGAATACTTGGGGAATTCTCACTATCTGAAATATAGAAATGTAGAATTATCTCTAAGACTTTTTAAACTACTTTAAAACTATCTGCCTTCAATAAGCAGTTGGCTCCTCTTGTCCCTGACAGTTTCAGTGAAAACTCATGTCAACAGCCAGCTTACACCTTGTGAGGAGGCTATTGCTTTTACATCCAACTTTATTGCAGTAGAAAAAGCATTTTAAGAGCTGCTAGCAAAGAAAAAATAAAAGCGGGGGGCGGGTATGTCTTGTAACTATAGTGGCAGATTCCTGCTCATCCGTGCTCCCCAATCCTTTCTCTGCTGCCTCTAAGGAATGCTTTTCTTTTAAAAACAGTTCAACAGCTTATATTTTGTGACCTGCCAGCTGCATTATTCTCTTACCCTATTTTCTGTTTCCACCTCTAATGGCCATCCTAAAATTCTCAGGGGGTATACTTTAGAAAATGTCTTTTTTGTTCTATTTAATATTATCCCCCTTTAACTAAATTAAACACTATGTTCCTAAAACTTAATACATTGCACTACTACAGAAAAAAAGTATGTTTTAAAATTATGAATTATTTCTGTTTAAAATGTTTTCTTGCTTCCTCCCCATTTACAACACTAAGTCTGAAATCTAGACTAATTCAGCTATATGTACCCAATCCGGCCCCAATCTGGCCCCTGGCTCATTTTCAGGTTTATCTACTGCAATTGTCTCCCATATACATTAAATCAAACTATATATATATATTGAGTTCGTTACAGATTCACATCGAGGTGTAAGAAATGATATGTAAGGAAAACTAGGCATGGTGGCACACACCTCTAATCCCAACAATAGGAACACTAAAGCAGACAGATGGGGCTAGCCTGAGATAAACAGTGAATTTCAGGTAGCCTGAGCTATATATAGCCCATTATCCTATCGCAACTCAAACCATTGCCCCTCCCCACAAAAAAAAAAAGACAAAAGGAAAGTTTGCATAGTGCTCCCTGTGCCCTTCACCTAGTTTCCTCAACAGTAACTTTTTGCTACCTGGTACGATATGACAAGCTATGTATTCATGTTAGTACTTTTTGAGAGAAAAGTAGCTTAAGAGAGATCCAGCATGAATATATGTGGCTCCACCCCATGAATTAGAGATCCAGACTACTTAAAAGTCAAAACAGGGCCTGGGGAGGAGGTTCATCCAGTAAAGTGTCCTGTTCAAACATGAAGAACTGGATTCAGACCTTGGTTTGGATCCTAGCACCAATGGGAAGGGAGCAGGCTGGCTCTGAGCCCTAGGACTAGGGGTGGCGTGTTGGAGACAGGTTGATCCCTGGTCTCAGAGCAATAAGTTTCAAAGAATTAATACATTGCACTATAGTACACCAAGGCCCAGATGAGGTAGCCAGAACTAAGCTAGTCTAAATTATAGATTCAGTGTTATTGGTGAGAGAAAAAAAATTAAAGATTTTAAGTGAAATAATGAATAATTTTAAATGATACATATTTTTGTAGTGATGAATATTACTTTTTTAAAAAAATAATAGTTTTATGGTAGACCTTGCCTCAAAAGATAAGGTGAGAGCAGTACAGAAAGACATTATGTCCACCTCTGTCCACCACATCAAGTCCAAGAAATTAATTTCCTTCTTCCACATATTCCATTTTAAAGATTAGGAAAAGAAAATTCAATGATCTTAAACAAACCACAGTGTAGGAACAAGTTGGAAGCTTAGCTGGGTGGGATCATGCCCTGAGGTCACCACTCTCTTTATTCCACTAAGCATTAGGCTTTCCTTAAACTTTTTATCAACTTGAACACTGGACTTCACTCCATTATGCTTCCTGGTACTCCTTTCCTCCTCAATCTCCCCATTTTGTATTTTTCCTTGCTCAGCTTGCTCTGTTTCATCACATATCTAAATAAGCATGGCTACTAATAAACAAGCCACATAGTCAATACAAGACTGTCTAGAAATCTCCTCTGCCAAAGCTATTAATCCATAACTCTTCAATTTAGCCTCAGGCAGACTTCGTTGGACAATGCAGAAAGCAGGCTCATTCTTCACCAAAATATCACAAGACTCTCTCTTAGGCAGCATACTAAAGTTCTTCTCCTCTGAAACCTCTTGAGCCAGCTCCCACCGTTCAAATCACCCTCAGCACCACTGTCTTCTGTGTTTCCACGACTATGGCCCATGAAGCCCCACTAAAGTGTTCAACTGCTTTCCTCCTCCAAAGTCCCAAAGTCCACATTCCACAAAGAAGAAGCCGCATGATCCTGCCTGTCACAATTCCTCAGTCCAAAGTACCAACTTCTATCTTGGTCAACATCCTATTGCTATGAAGAGACACCGTGCCCACCCATGGCAACTCTTTCTGTTTGTTTGTTTGTTTTTTGGATTTTTCAAGACAGGGTTTCTCTGTGTAGTCTTGGTGTCTGTCCTGGATCTCACTCTGTAGACCAGGCTGGCCTCGAACTCACAGAGATCTGCCTGGCTCTGCCTCTCGAGTGCGAGGTTTAAAGGCATGCGCCACCACCGCCCGGCTGGCAACTCACATAAAGGAAAACATTTAATTGGTGCTGGCTTACAGGTTTGAGGCTGAGTCCATTATCATTATGGTAGGAAACGTAACAAACATGGTGTTAGAGAAGGAACCAGGAATTTTACACTTGGATCAGCAGGCAGCAGGAAGAAAGAGTTACTGGGACAGGTTTGAGCTTCTGAAGCATCAAAGACCACTCCCAGTGACATACTTCTTCCAATGTGGCCACTTTACTCCTACAAAGCCACACCTCCCAAAAGTGCCCCTCCCATGAGCCTATGGGGGCCATTTTCTTCCAAACTTCATCATCTGAGAGCTGAGAACCTTTAAGTGTTCATGTAGCATGAATCTTAAAAGTTCTTATTAATAAAATCCAACCCGGAGCCAGTTATTGGGGTGAACACTGGAAGGTCAGAGAGACAGAATAAGCCACAGCTATCTCACCTCGCTGGATCCTCAGCTTGTCTTGTTTCCTCAGACTGGATGCCCCGAGCCCTCATCCAGAATGGGTCTCAGCTGAACTGCTGCTAGAAGCCTGAATGCTTAACCAGGCCAAATGCTTCTCCAGGTCAAATGCCTCTCCAGGGCAAATGCCTCTAGTTTCTGGTCCTCACGCCTTATATACCTTTCTGCTTTCTACCACCACTCCCTGGGATTAAAGGCGTGCTTTCTGGGATTAAAGGCGTGTATCACCGTGCCTGGCCGTTTCCAGTGTGGCCTTGAACTCACAGAGATCCAGAGGGATTTCTGTCTCTGGAATGCTAGGATTAAAGGCGTATGCTACCACTGCCTAACCTCTATGTTTAATATTGTGGCTGTCTTGTTCTCTGACCCCAGATAAGTTTATTAGCATACACAATATTTTGGGGAACACAATACCCCCACATGTTCATGCATGAAACTATTCAGTTTCTATAAATGTGTTTTCTCCTCTAGAAAATACTGAAAAGGATAATAATATCTACTTTACAGAATTGTTTGTGAATACAACAGATGGATATAAATTGCTTATGAAAATTGGGTCAAAGTAGTTGTTTAACACAAGGTATGTGTTTGCCTTTGTTACTATACAGCAAAAATAATAAAGTAAAAATAATAAATTGACATCATGAAAAAGTCAAGTATTAGAAGAAATAGGTCATGGATTGAACGTTGAGTACAACCTTGAGACTGTTCTAGATATTCAAATTTATTTCCTAGGTCTAAAATATTCAAGTGAGAGTAGATGCTTGACCAGATCAGATAGATAACTCAAAACTCTATTACAGAGGCGTATTAGCATCTATGTGTTACTTTTTCAAGAAGGGAGCTTTCCATACTCAATGTGTATCTTCCAGAGAAAGAATGTTTAATGACTATCACAAGACAATTTGATAATTTGACTAGCTACTACTACTCACCTTCCAAGTTATAAAATTACAGATTCACACATACTGCCTGAGGTGTGAATTCATTTGAGTTTAAGGGCAAGTATTTAAAAGATATATCTCTCTCCTAGCTAATGTTCTTTATGAAAGTTCTGAATACAAGTTAATGTAATATAAAACTGGTATTAGAAATTGCTAATGTATACATACAGACAATACTAGTGCTAACATGAAAAATATTAACCTGTGGATTTTGTAAAGAAGATGCAAATTGTGAGAATAACTGGAAATTGATGAAACATTTTTCTGTATTATTTTTTTAATTGAAAGAAGAATGGCCAGTAGTAAATACTCGAAAACTGAATATGATCAGTAAACTAATGGCTAATATTTGAATAGTATCTTATTAAGTTTCATAACTAGTTTAAAAACAGTATATAGAATCATGTCAGATTGATAACCCTGTAGAAGAGGAGATGGAAGAGTGTAAGAGCCAGAGGGGATGGAGAACACCAAGAAAACAAGGCCTTCTAAACACAGCAGGACTGATGCACATATGAACTCACAGAGACTGTGGCAGCATGCACAGGGCCTGCACAGGTCTGGACCTGATGATGTCCCAGTGCTGAGATTGAAAATGGACACAAACCCACATCCCTAACCCAGAAACTATGTCCATCGATAACCACTTGCAAATGAAAAAATAGTTTTCCCCACCAGAGTCCCACTGGGTACACAAACCATTCTTTTTATTTTATTTTATTTTATAATTTAATTTAATTTTACATATCAGCCACAGATTCCCTTGTTCTCCCCCCTCCTGCCTCCTCCCCCCGCCTTCCCCCCAGCCCACCCCCCATTCCCATCTCCTCCATGGCAAAGACTCCCCTGAGGATTGAGTTCAACTTGGTAGATTCAGTCCAGGCAGGTCCAGTCCCCTCCTCCCATGCTGAGCCAAGTGTCCCTGTATAAGCCCCAGGTTCCAAACAGCCAGCATATGCACTGAGGACAGGTCCTGGTCCCACTGCCTGGATGCCTCCCAAACAGATCGAGCTAATCAACTGTCTCACTTATCCAGAGGGCCTGATCCAGTTGGGGGCTCCTCAGCCATTGGTTCATAGTTCATGTGTTTCCATTCATTTGGCTATTTGTCCCTGTGCTTTTTCCATACCACTCTTGGGCATATACCCAAGGAATGCTCAATCATACCACAAGGGCACTTGCTCAGCTATGTTCATATCAGCATTGTTTGTAATAGCCAGAACCTGGAAACAACCTAGATGCCCTTCAACTGAAGAATGGATAAATAAAATGTGGTACATATACACAATGGAATACTACTCAGCAGAGAGAAACAATGACATCATGAGGTTTGCAGGCAAATGGATGGATCTAGAAAAAA